>JARHVA010010541.1:0-135000 GCA_037957365.1 Torreya grandis | reverse complement strand
ATGGAGGGGAATAACACAACAATAAATGAATATTAATGAAAATGTGATTTTAAGAGTAGATCAGGGAAAAAATGATTTTAAGAGAAAATAAAAATGACAATGTCCCTTGTAATGCTCTAGGTGTTACCTGTAATGCTCTATGTCTTAAGTAAAAACCTCCCAAAGGAAGAGGGCCAAATAAATATAACATGGATAATGGAATAATATTAATAAGTAATGTTTTGAGTTCCTTTGACCTAATTTTGGTCATTTATGGACATTAATATAATTTATTTATTTTCTTTCTTTCTTGAGTCTTTACAAACAATGATACCACTCCCAAAACTCATAGTAGATAATAAAATTAAAATTAAGTAATCATTATCCACTTCTTAGTTAAAAAAGACAAAAAATCCTATCACCTCATAAAACACAGTATTGTTTTTCCATTTTCCACTCATAACTACTAAGAACACACCCTTATCTAGAAAAGGGAAGTGCTCAAACAATGTGACCAATAATGCTGGAGATAGTCAAACCAAATCATGATAACATAATAAAAAAATTTCAAAACATTGCTCAAAATATAAAACCCTCTTTAATTTATAGGGTTGTAAAGGAGAGGCCCAAGTGACCTGAATGCATCGCTCAACATAAAACACAATCATGGAAGTGAGAGGTTGCAAGGGAGAGGCCCAAGTGACCTAAGTCCATTGCTTGTATATGTCCTCTATAGAAACTCTATTAATCACATCCTCTAGGAGAAAAAAGTGTGGAGAGGCATCCAAGTAGTATTTGTATCGAGTAAAATGGGTTATAAAAATGGAAATAAATTGAAGAAATAAATTGATCTTTAAATACTAGTAATTCCCAACACCTAGTGAAACCCAAGGAGGGTTGTCTTCATAAAATAGGAGGTTAAATATGGGTATCTCTTATGACCTAATATTTAATCACCTAGATATCAGAATCTATGAAGATAGAAAACATGAACCCAAAAACATTCTCGAGATAAAGAGGTTGGGTAGAGAACTCTATTAGGAAAATGCAATAAGGAACCATCTACTTGTAATAGATCACATGTTGAAGCATGATAGTTTAAACCCTTAAAAAATAATAATTGAGATGCAAACTTCAGATTGAGATACCTACAAACTCTAACCTCTAAGTAGGTATAGGCTATCATGAATGCTTTGATAGAGAAATTGGGACCTAGAAGGAGCATCTCTAGGGTATTAAATATCATAACCATAAAAAATAGATAACAAAGCTTAGAGAAGCAAACAAGGTCATATAATTATCTATGCAAATCATTAGGAAAATGAGAGATGACCAAATAGTCAAGAGAATGAGAATTTATTTTTATTTTCTTTGATTCTAAAAGGGATGTGAATGTAGTTATATAATAAAAAGATGAAACCCTATGATTATTAGCCTATACTTACATCTAAATTCTTGTTGAGAGTACTATTAGTTTGAACAAATTAATCCTCCTAAAGCATTTCAAGCTCTTCAACATCCTGATGTTTCCCGTAACTCATGCTTGTGGTGGTACTACTACACTATGAAACCTTACTCTATAAACTTGAAATGTTGGTATAACTTTATTGTAAATGAGGAATATTACTAAAATAATTTTAAATAAATGTTAGAAGGGAGATTTGAATAAGTCAATCTTGGTAAAATTACTTGAGATAAAAATATAACAAAAATCACCTCACCTTCCTCCTTCATTATCTAAATTCCCATTAACACTTGGAGAAGATGTCATGTGTGTGAAATTTGAGTTAACAGGGGAACCAAGCCCTTTAATCTATTGATTTATTAATTTACTACTTATATACATCTCATTCATATCCCCATCATCATCCAACAATTTTTATAACTCATATCTCACTCTTTAATACACAAAATGAGAAAAAAATATTCACATTCATTGCAGGTAAGCAAAATAAAAATCATACCACCACAAAATAAAGAAATAGAAATTAATGACTATTTAAATGACAATATGTCCCTAAATTATAGATAAAGATCAATAGGATTCATCTTGTATAGTGTAACAACAAATATAAAAAGAGATATCAAGTATCAACTCAATATTTATCAATAAAGCAGAGCTATGATCACATAATTGTATATGCCGGGTAAAATCACAAGTTATTTATTTTACACAATAAATAAACTTGATTTCATCATCAAAGTGATATAACTTTCACTTATTTTAGAATCATCATAACATTACATTACCCTACTTGTATGCACCCATAGAAAATAAAGATAAAATTCTATCGATGTAATATCAGACTACATTTTTTGGAGTATATTTTTAGAAATATTTTTATACTATGTACGAATTTGTTCCTATTTCCAAATATGTTTCTATTTATATTTTTAAAATTTTTAACTTTCACCTATACCTTATTGTAAAACTTTTTTATCTAAAATATTTTTTAGGTGGTATATATAAATATGAAATGAAATATGATATTTACAAGGATGAGGATTTTATATTAATGAAAGGAAAAGGTAAAAGAAAGGATAAACCCATATAGGGAATAATAAATCTTTCATAAATAATACTAAATCAGATTTAAGACCTAAATTGGAAAATAAAAGTGATCCGGAAAAGGTGATGTTAACTAGGGATCATTTGACAAAATTAGGATGGATGAAAACCCTAGACTCACACTTTAGCCAATGCTAGAAATGATTTTCATATAATGGAATGTAATAGGTTTAGGTAGAAAGCCTCTTTATATTAACAACCCAAATATTGTTTTGTTACATGTGAAAACACCTAGATGAGGTGTGACATTTATTGAAGAATTTAGAAAAAACATGAAGTAATAACAACAGGAGAGGATAAATAGTTTGGGATCCTTTTTTCTTTGTGGAAATTTAGGAAAATTTCTCTTCTTTTCTATATTTGGAGAAAAGGTTGGCTTAGATTAAGGAAGGGACTCTTGAAAATAGATCAATTGATTATGCTTGCCAATATTAAAGCTCCCATGAATATTAAAGAGAGGGTAATGCAATGAGAAATAATATCTCATATTTGAGAAACCCTAAGAGACATTCCTTAGATTAGGTCCACTCTATTCATAGAGTAGAAAAGAGGGAAAAGTGAATGCATGGATCATATAATCTCTCCTTTTCAAGATAATATTGACAAGTGTAGTTGGTTGACGTAATACTAGCGGACATATTTACTTGGAACAATAAACATGCATAATGAGAGAAAAATGGATAGGTTTATGGTTCATGAATATTTTCTATATCAGGGTTGGTTACTGCAGTCTCATACCTTCAATGGAGTGGGTTCATATTATTGGCCCATATCCCTTAAACTCCCCCTTAAAAACTCCCTTTAAGTTTGAACTAATGTGCCTCAATGAGGAATCTCTAATACCTTTTGTAATTCAATGGTGGAAAGATGGCATACCTACCTATCCCATAACCATGTTATATATTTTTGGATAAATGATATTTATAAAAGTAAAATGAAAGGAATTAAATGGAATCTATTTTTGCAACATGTATGCATCCATTCAAAAAGTAAGAAACCATCTAGGCAAAGGTAGAAGATGAAATTATATGTTTGTCCAAGTTTTAATGACAAGGGAAGTGGGTATGCATTTCTAGGATATCAAAATAAAAATCTTGGGTTTTGAGAACACCAATTTACACACACACACACACACACACACACACACACACACACACACACACACACACACACACACACACACACACACACACAATTCATGATAATGCAGGCCTATGTCATTCATGGCCGTGGCCTCCCTTGTCATGAATGACAAGGAGTTATATTTTATTTTTTCATTTTTTAAACATGTTTAACTTTATAAGTTTATTAAAAATTTACTATTATTAAATTAACTTTTAAGTTTTTAAAATTTTATTAATTTAAACTTTATTATTTATAATATTTATTATTTTATTTTAAATTTTTATTTTATTTTAATATTTATTATTTATAATCTAATTAACTAATTTTAGTTTTATAAAAATGTTTTAAATTTTTAATAGTTTTTGCATTTATTTTTTAATTTTAATATTTAATACTTTTTTACAATTATTAAATCTTTATATAGTATGATATTTTTTAACACTAGTTTTTAAAATATTTTAATATAGTATATTTTATTAATTTAAACTTTATTATTTATAATATTTATTATTTTATTTTAACTTTTTCAATATTTTTAATATTTAATATTTATAATTTAATTAACTAATTTTAGTTTTATAAAAATGTTTTAAATTTTTAATAGTTTCAACATTTGTTTTACAATTTTAATATTTAATATTTATTTCACAATAATAAATCTTTATATATGCATAATATTTTTAACACTAGTTTACAAAAATTGATATAGTATATATATATATATATATCTCCTTATACCTATCTCATATTTTTTTAAAAAGTGGCGTACCCATACCTGTCTCCTAGAAACTATGGTACTTCCCTTGCCACACATTGTACCTCACCTTCTCCTTAGTTGATCTCAAAGAGATGTGTTCAACCTCAATGAACTTACTTGAAACTAAAATTCCAATGAAAGAGATGAACTAATTTCTAACCTATGTTGTTGTAGTTGCATCAGATTTATGTATAAACTACCGTGATTATGCTATGGTGCTCTTTTCATGGTCTTTCTTGAAGGAACTCCACATTGATTCTCTCTTATCAATATTGAAGCTGATCATACACTCTCTTATTGATGTTGGTTTTGATCATGCATCTATGATTTTTTATCATTAGAATCCCTCAGTATGTCTCCTATGATGTTGTTGCATCTTCCTATTCCACTAACAGAGATGATTCCCTCCTCCTCTTATTATGAAAGAGATGTATTTCTTACCTCTCACTAAGTTATTAGTTCCAAAATTTAGTTTCAGCTACAATTGGTTGAGTTTTTGGTCCCCTTATGCTTATTCAATAATGGTGTCCACTCATGGTTTTCCCATGATGATTAACTACTAGTGGAATTTCTTCCCCAATGTTGTCCACTCATGATGATGGACCTATTCATTCCTCTTACTCCTCATGGAAAGAATGATGATTTATCAATTTTACCTTACCCATTGAATAATCCAAATGAGATGCTACAATAACTTGTTTGTTATCTGAAATAACATTCTACAACCTTCTTCTGAAGCCTACAAAAAATATAATGGCTGTTATGTTTAATTTACATTCCTTATTCCTCCTATAATAGTTGTTATAGAGTAAGCATACCATTACTATAATTATTGAATACTATATGATGTTTGGAATGACTCTTCCTAAACTAAAATTAATTACTTACTTTCATTGAAATAATTGTGAGGAGAGATTGATACAAATTACAATAATGGAATTGACTCAAATCAAATACTTATCCATTATTATGATACTCTTATGTCTAGAACTTGATGTTCAACCTCATGCTCATGTTTCCAAAAGTTGTTCAACTTCATAATTTTATCGCTAGAAGTTATTTTCCAACCTCATGCTCTTATTTTTTATTCTTACAGTGTCTCCTTTCCACCTTTCCTTTCCTTTCTATGTAACACAAGCAATGATGAGTAATAGAAATTGAAAACATGTTATTTACTGCCCATACTTGTTACTCTGAAGTGGATATGTTATACCTTGTTCACCTATGATGATTCTAAGGCTTCCCATATTTGATTATTCAAGTGGCATTAGGCTCTACCAAAAAATGTAAATATATATGTTTTGAACATAAAAACTAAAATGCTACCCAATGCCCATCCATTGAAATCAACTCAACATCTTCTTCTTTACAATTTAAGTAAATACTCAATCCAATAATTAAATGAACTACCCTTAGAATGACTTGCTTACAATGGTCATGAGAAGCCATGCGAGAGATGTTCTCTCCTCTCCTTGATTCTTGTGTTTTAGTAGGTTCTTATTCCCCTCTTGTTTGTGGTTTCCCAATCTTAGATTTGTTATTATTTGGGTGAAGATGTGGATGGAGTTTCTAACACTTTCCATTCCAAGTCCCACTAGCCTTTAAATGAATAAAAAAAATATTAGACTTACACATGATCATATCAAGTGGATTCTTACCTCTTTGGAGTGTGTTTTGACATTCCACTTCTTTCTTTATTGAAGAGTGGATTCTCTATTTACCATCTCTCTGAAAGAGATTCAACACCTTAGTGACAGATTATTTTGTTCTTGGGATACCCCCATGATTTCTTCTTTCCCTTCTTGGACTTGAAATTTATGAAGTTTGTAGAATATAATATCCCCATTTCCTCTTCTTTTATATCCTATGGATGAAATAGTAATACACTTTCCTCCTTTTCATGACTTGTTGGTAGAACTCTCTTTGAAAGTGCTTATTTGTCCTCTTGAGGTACACTCTTGCTTCCCTCTTCTTGTCTTGGTTATTGTCTACTCTTTGGAAATACACTAAAACCATCTTGAGGCTTCATGTAAATGATGTTAGTAACATATTTACCTTATTTAGGTGGTCCTTGGTGTGTATATGGTATGAAGACCACTTTCTTGGAAGCTTCTTTTATTGGAGTCATGCTAAAACATTGAAGAGTGGATTCTCTCTTTACTATCTCTCATGAAGAGTTTCAGCTCCTTAGTAATGGATCTTTTTCTTCTTGGGTTGCCCCCATGCTTGATTATTCCCCTTTTTGGACTTGAAAGTAGTGAATTTGGTGTAATATAATCTCCCCATTTCCTCTTTTCTATTATATCATGTGGATGGAATAGTAATACATGTTTTTCCTCTTCATGACTTGTTCATTGCCCTCTCTTTGAAAGTACTTATTTTTCATCTTGAGGTAGAATCTTGCTTCCCTCTTATTGTCTTGATTGATATCAAATCTTTAGAGATAACCTACAATCATCTTGATGCTCTATAAAAATGATGTTAGTAACATCTTTACCTTCTTGAGGCGGTCCTTGGAGTGTAGACATTATGGAGTCTTCCTTGGAAGCTTATTTTGTTGGAGTCATGCTAAAAAATTCCCCAATTTATAGTTTACCATACCCAAGGACTTCATATTGAGGTGTTTCCTCAACCGTTATGGGATCGATGATTCCTTGGCCATCCTTACCAATCCCTCTTCCATCATAA
The DNA here is from genome assembly GCA_037957365.1 of Torreya grandis. Classification (NCBI taxonomy): domain Eukaryota; kingdom Viridiplantae; phylum Streptophyta; class Pinopsida; order Cupressales; family Taxaceae; genus Torreya; species Torreya grandis. The sequence continues at coordinate 127,882 of JARHVA010010541.1, read as the reverse complement.
CCCATTTTCATTAAAAACTTAGAGACAAAATCCTTAGTATGCTTCTCAAAATTGTTGATTAATTTTTATTGAATGTGACAATGGAAGAAACAATATGTGATGGAATGATTACCATGTATACATTGATCATTATTTGAGAAGCTTTGGTGGAGACTGGTCCTCTTTTCTAGATAGACTCTTCCCTCCTTTTTACTCCTTTCACATCTTGTTGAAGTTTGGTCAATAATTACTTTTTTGTTAAAAAAATCTTTCTTAAATTGTTTCTATGATCTCTATGAGAAACTCCCCATAGATAGACCATGTTATTTACAACTACTCAATCTTTATTTCCAAGTGCTACACGTTCTTTCTTAGCTCTTCATTATTTTCTTGTACCTACAAGTGGCACTCTTAGAGCTCCTTGAGTCTTCTCAAGGATTAAATCATGGACAATCTATGTAACCATAGATTCCTTCAAAACTTCATTAAAGATATTTACATATGATATTGCTATATACATAAACTCCTATATGTTAAAAATCACCATCTATAAGTCATAAGGAGCTTGCTACTATGATACCAATGATTTATAATGTTCTAAGGGATGGAGCCTTAAAAGAAAATTACAAAAAAAAATTATTACCCATGGTTTATCTACTTGAATTATTCAAATGATAGTGGATTAGAGTGTGTTTATCATGCATTGAATTGAGTGAGATCATTTGGAAACCATACTAGAATGGAAAAAAAAACACACACACACACAAATATTTTAACTTGAAAACCCCATTGCTGAGAAAACCCAGTTAGAAGTGGGAAATGCAAATATTTCTTTATTGAAATGAGTCAATTAAAAATAGATCATAGAGCATACAACTCCCACTCCCTGATGTCTCCTATCTTCCTCATGTTGTGATGAATAAATACAAGTAATATAGAATAACATAACCATGGCTAAGTGATCATTCACTAGTACTTTCATCAATGTACTCCTACACTCTTTTGGATCTTTTATCCTTTCTCACTAATGGAACACTAATATCTAATGTATAACTCCCCAGCTCACACCCTTCTTATGCATCAAGATATGTCTCTTTAAATCCATTTGGTTCTTGAAACATTCTAGATGAGAAGACCATTCAGATTAGCTCATTAAATTAATTGTTCAACTACCTTAGGTAAAACCACTACTTCTCACAAATTGGAGGTTTAAAAATTACCATGGCGGTTACATAACTTCCAATTGATGCAAGTAGTGGTCTCATAATTACCCCTTGAAAATACTAGCAATTACTCACTTCTGAGCCCTACAAATTGATTAAAAATAATTCCTTATTGTTTATTGGAGTTCTAATGATGTTCCTAGATATCTACATCCATAACCTATTCATAAGACACATATAAGTTGAATTTTATATAAAATAGAAAATAAAAATGTAAAATATAAATGGATTGACACCTTAAAGGTTTTGAATTTGCCTTTTTCCTAACACATTTTAAAATGTAGGAAGGGTATAATGCTTCTCCAATTTCAATATCTTTCATGATATTATGGGTAGGTATGCTTCCATCCATTTTAGCAAGTTGTTCCTACCTATACACAAGGTTGATTAGGGTTTTATAACTCTTCTTTAAAACTAGATATATATTTTCTTAACTAATTCTTTGAATCCCATGATGATCTCCTCCTAATACCATCTGACAAGGAGAGATTTTAGTAAGACAAGAAATAATATTTACACCTAGTATAAATAACTCTCTGTTATGTTTTTAACCTTCTTGAGAGTTTTAGTGAACTACCCTATTGTATATGGTACAACTTAGTCTATCATGCGTGTCAAATCCATCTATTTTTTATCCTAAAAGAATTAATATTTTTCAAAATAAGCCTGTGAGTGATCATATATTCATGATTTTTCATGTTTTAAGATTGAAAAACATTAAAATATCCATATTAATTTTTCTAAAGTGCAATATAAAAATTAAACATAATCAAATAAAATAAATTTACCACCTGCACATGGGAATAAATGGCCACCAAGTGACTTTTAAACAATCATACTCTTTCAAGATTGAGGGTACTAATCTTGATCGCCAGTTCATCCAAGGCTGTATATGCCTCATGTTATAATGCTTTACTCTACATCATGATTCATAGAGTTAATAAGCTCTAATAGAATTTTCTATCCTCAATTAAGATAATGAAAGATGGAGAGAAGCAAAAAAGAAATGAAAGGAAAGCTAGTTGGTATAACAAATGGTTTTAATTATGTTGTTTCAACTTTAAAATGCAAACCCACCAAATTTTATAAATAAGGAATAATGATAAACAAAAGACATTTTTTAACATAGTTTTAATATATGTAATTAAGAATCAACTTGTAAAGGAAGAGATCAACCTGAGAAAAAATTTAGACCCACATTAAAATAATGCAAAGACTAATTTATGAAATGTAATATAAAAGCATTGGCTATGATTACACCAAACTTAGCATCAAGGTTACTACATGCTACCTGAAGACATGCTTCTAACGCAAAAAACTCAAATGGCACAATACTTGTACCAAGTTTATTTTCTAAATTTGAAATTTAAAACTCTGTACTTGGTGATGGAGAGGACAAAACTAGGGATACCTCAGGGAAGGAAGTTTTATGTAGATATCTTTCTCTTCCTTATTACTTATTAATTTTATTGCTTCATTGGAAATTGCTTTGTTACTAGCATATTCCATATTAGAGTCACTATCAGTACCTTCACCACTTCCTTGTACCTTCATCAAACAATGAGAAAATAATTTATCTATTATTGTACACCAATATCAACTATAATGTTTCTTCAAGCTCTGAAAATTATAAAATAAACTATAACTTCCTTTCAAACAAATAATGTGTAAAAATATAAATATAAATATTCAACCAACTTAGGTTACGAATTACCATAAGAGTGTCCCACCATCAACAAGAGAATAAAAACATGCTCATAGAACAAGTCGAGACCAAAGGCTATGAAAAGCATGGCAAGAAGCACAAAGGCTATATCCATGAGATAGTAGCAAGAGCTTTTCCAAAGGAAAGAGAGATACCAATAGGGACAAGAACTTAAAATAATAGATAAAATATAATGAACTATTCTAATTGTATCTATTACAATCATGTTGATTCTTTAAAAAAATTGTAATTGAAAACAAAGATGAAATAGACATTGGTCGAGTTATATATGATGTTGTTATTCTTGACAAATGTATAAAACTAGATGATGCTAAGATTTTATTGGTAAGTTACATGTCCAAATATAATTTCCATGTATTATTGAGGAGATTTTCCCTTGGTATTTTGAGCTACCTCTTTATTAGAGACCCCATTATTTGTGTCAGGCACTCCCTAATGATGCTACCATGGGTGTATTACCTTAGGATGAAAGATTATAACTTGCCAATCAAAAGCATTTAGTTGAGTGAAGGAGGAAGTATTGGCATTGTTTTTGGTCCTCTCCATGCCTTTTATAAAAAATTTAGTGTAAATAATGACTCCTTAATCAGCATATTAAGAGGATCAAAGAGTAGGGCTTGTTCTAAATTTTGAAGTCTAATTTGTTGAAACTCCAAGTTCTTGCACAATAATTCAATGTGTTCATATTTTTTGGCTTTAAAATTAGTTTTGGATGTTTATAAGTGAGATTCACAATATATTCACTCAAGATAAGCCACCATGATCAATGAATTTTTCACCCAAAATATCAAGATTGCTATTTTGGTGGATTTTGGAAATCTTAGCTAAAAAAGGTTTAACAGTGTTGTTTATAGTTTTTCCTTGATGTATCTCCTATTATGAAGCATAAGTTAAGTGGGAATACTTATGAGATTTTTTATTTTTATGAAGAGTTTTAGGTTTATTAGTCAAAAAGGTGACCAGCTTGGAAAAACTACCATGCTCATGAACTTTTGGGGGGATTCCACAAATACTTTTACAAGATTAGAGAGACTCTTATGATAAGTGGTAGTAGGAATTGAAGGTAACACTATCTTATAGTGAGATAAAGGAAGTAAATATTCATACACTTGTAAATCATATATAATATAAACCTTGGTTGGATAAATAAGAGATTCAACTTGTTTATTAGAATTGTAGAAAGGCATATCAATATTCAGAGTGAGACTAGTGGTGCAAATCAGGGATCCACCTAAGAAGAGAGATAAAGCATGTTTTGAAGTCACTTGGATTTTAAAGGCTTTAAAACTACCAATTTATGGCTCTTCTTCAACTATATTGATTAATTGGTGTGTTATAATCTTCTTCCCTTTGTTGAATTCCCACTTCTGATGAGTTGTTATGATGCTTTGATGTATGAATCCCTTTTTTTAGACCTATATTTCTTTGAATATATAGATTTTAATTTAAGTCTAGAGCTAATTCTAATTCTCATAGCCTCAAATCCTTTAATGAATATAAATGGATAATTTAATTTATGTGATTGTAGATGAGAGTTACAAATCTTGAAAAATTATTCTACATGAGAATGATGACCTTTCTCTTGTACCTGAGCTGAGTCTTTCATCCTAGCTAAATTTTTGAAACTTTTGTGGTCTTCTAACATTAAGATGGAAGATTTTAAGTGACTGGTTATCATTAACATATTTAGGGACAATTGGGAAAATAAATAACATGTAAATATCATCAATGTTTCTTTCTATAGGCACACATTTTGCTTTGAACTATATTTGAAAAGATTAATACAAATATGGCATTTCATCTCCAAAATATCTCTACCCTTTATGACTAATAAATATAGGATTGTAAGAAGAAGTTGAAAAAAGCTATCATCTACCTATGAAATAGCATCCATATTATGATTTGACCATCAATGTAGCATGTTGCCAGTAAGAGGGGATGAGTTAAAAAGAAGGAATTGAATAGGTAGATGTACATGGCTTGTTTTTTAATGTGGTGGTTTAAAAAATCTAGTAGCACAAGACATCTCTCTTTCAAGGAGGCAATGGGGATTTGATTTCCCCTAGGGGTACTATACTAGGAAGGAAAGTCATTAAAATACTCATTAGGTATCTTAATCACTTTTCATTTCTTGATCTTAGGTCTATGCCCAAGTGTTTAATGGGGTTGATCCAACAAAGGGGGAGCCTATCTATATATGAGAGGGTTGAGGGATACTATATGGATAGGGCTCACATTTACGTTTAGGCACTTCCCCGATGGCTTACTAATGTTCTATAGAGTAGAGCCCCAACTCAACTATCTATATATGGCTTGGCCTTTCGAGCAGAACTAGAACTATATATATTCTTGTCACCATATCTAAGCCTAGATCTATCCCCTCTAATGCCAATCAGTTTCTCATTTGATCTAATGCAGAAAACTTTATTCACACATCATATGTGACATAGTTTGTTTAGAAAGGCTTAACCCTAAGATATGTAGCATGATAGATAGATAAATATATGGATATTTTTATAACATTCATGAGATTGAAAATGCCCTTTCTTCATCCAATATTTCCTTCTTCATTCATGGGTCAGGGTTATTAGATATATTTGCTTGTGATCTGGTGATTTCCATAATCTCCTTGTCCTCATTTACATCACTTATGTTGACATTCACTTGCTTTGGGTAATTTTGAACATTATGTTTCTCAGACCCACACTATCCATAGAGAAGTCCAATTTTATTTTGATTTGTAAGGAAATCTCTTTAAAATGCTCCCACCCATTACACTTTCAACATTGAAAAATTAGTCATCCTTGGGAATTATAATAGTGGGTGGTGTCGATTACTTTATTTGTGTTAAAATTACTTGGGCTCTCTTTTCCTTAAATTTTATAGGCAATCCTTGACTAAATGCCCTATAACTTGATAAATCTTACAAAACATTTTCTTGGAACAATTTACCTTGGTGTGACCTTCTTTGTAGTCAGTACACCAAAGATCCTTGCCTTCATTCTTAGTGTTTATCTTTATCTACCTCATCATTTGAAGATTTATTCTTCTCAATGATCACATTGATCCACATTTATTATCATCATTGGACTCTGAATCGTCAACTCTATTTCTCCTTTTTGAGCATGAGGATGTCTTATTTTAAATTTCAATATTCATCACTCTATTACATACATATTTATAAGAAACAATTTGGGACCAACCTCATCTTTCTCTACAATGAGTTTACAAGTCCCTCAATGAACCACCACTTCTTTATACAATCAGTTGATTCCTTCTCATGTTTGCCTAATGATTCTTTGAGTCTTATTTCATGAGCTCACACATTCTCATGTTTACCTTATCAAACATTATATATTTTGGTAGTGATTACATTATTTTCTCTAAGGATATTATTAGAAAATGTATATGCTCAAGAATGAAGATAGATAATAATGAAAGGCATGCAACACACACATATCAAAGAGTGTATACAACATGTATTTATTATGTTGGAAGTGGTTCTAAAATTTGAGATAGTTTATAACAAACCTTATTTAGCAGACTAACTAATGATTTAGTTAATATGTTTAACACCCCCTCTTAAAGAATAAAATAAAAACAACACCAAGTTAGGACCAAATAGTTTAGTCATTACATATACAAACTGATCAATAGATATCAACATGAAATCTATAGTCCTCTGACATTTTGTTGTTGTCAAATGTGATAAATTTAGTGTAGATAAAAACCAAACATGATAACCAATGGAAAAATGATGATCTATCCATGTGGACATAGGATGTAGCAAGTTATCCACCAAGTCTTTGATGATTGATTCATTGACCGATAATGAATCATTGATGGTTGATGATTTCAGCCCAATCTCCAAAAGTTTGAATCTAGAATCCTAGAGATGTTGATAAAATAAATCATCTCAGGCTTGTGAATCCTTCCTAAGTCCATACAAGGACCCAATCATCCTTTAGAAAAAATTATCATTATGGGGAACCCAAAAACATCAAGGTGAACCATATAGACCTCTTCATCCAAATATTCAAAGAGAATAAACTAATTTGTGACCATATTTATAGTATAAGCATCCTTATATATGCCCCTATTAGGAAAAGACTTTTGAAACAAGATGATCCATGTAATTATGCAAAGTAAAAAACTTATCCACTTTTTTGTATCTAATGGAGTGTAGAATTTGTCATTTAGGTACCATACCAAGGTTAGAATCTAGAGCAAAATGACCATGCTCTATAGAATAAACAACCTTATTCCTAATTTTCTAAGCCAGTGGATTTGACTAAGGCATTTCATCCTCCTACACAATTTCTAGTACATCCAACTAAGATTGAAGAATTTCATCCTCTTGCACATCTTGTATAGTAGATATTCCCTCCACCACTAATGCATGTAAGTTGACTAGATCAGGGTTAACAAGCCTATCCTTTTGTAGATCTTGTATAGTGGATTCTTCTTCCACTCGTGCATCTATGTTTACTATGGTAGAGTCAATGAGTCAATATAGACCATCTTGACCAATACCCCTAAAAATTACCTTATCATGTCTTATATCAGACATAACACACTATTTTCCAAATAAATTTATATCAATATTGGGATTTTCTATTAATTAAATAATAGACAAGAGATTTTTACTTAGGCTAAGAACATACAAAACATTATTAACAATTATTTTTTTGGAATTATTCAATTTTATAGAAACATCTCATACCCCGTCTACTATATATGACACTCCTTCCTCCAATGTCTTGTTGGTGTTTTTATTTTGTAAGCCCTTTCCTGTGCTTGTGTACCCTATGTGCCACGACAAACCCTTGATGATGGTTGGTACCACTATTCCACAACTCATCATAATGTAATTTTTCAAATATTCCTATAATTATCTTCCTCACATTTGGGTTCCATGATCCTTCACAAAAAAAATGATTGTGCCATCTATGAGATTTTGCCTATTGTCTTCTTCTGCCAACTCTTCACAACCATTCACAATTTGTCTATTACTTGTGAATAGCTTCTACAAACTTTGATCTTCCTTCATTAAAATCATGTGACCTAGAATGGGCTTTTCTTCAACTAGGTCTCTCATTGAATTTGCCTCAAACCTCTTCTTCTCTTACCTAGAATTGTTCATACCCTCAATTTAGGGCTTCCTCAAACAATGTCTCCATCTGTACTAATTAGGCTTCCTTAAATAATCACTTGTTGTTCAAACCCAGTGGGATTCCTTGAAAAATGGCTTTGATACCACTGTTATCAAATGTAGATGTTCAAGAATGAAGATAAATAATAATGGAAAGCATGCAAGACACACATATCAAAGTGTGTGTGTAACATGTATTTATTATGTTGGAAATAGTTACAAAAATTGAGGTGGTTTATAACTGACCTTAGTTAGAAAAATAACTAATGATTCAATTAATAAGTTTAACAGATCTTGAATTCCTTCTCAAATGCTTTTTACAATATATACCATGATGAGTTATCATTTTTCAAAGTGTTTGTAAACTAATCAATGGCCACTCCTCAACATGTGGTTGGAAAGCATCACACAACTGATGATGCTCATTTGTTTTCCCATTGGTAACCTAGATTGTGATACATGTCATACAATGTCATACTATATATTTAGATATGTCACCAATGAGCATTAGAAGATTTTTCTTTTGTGGAGATGGATTTAATAGGGTACTCATGGTTATGGGAATTGGATTGATGTGGCTCTTCAAATATGATACTCCTCTTTAGGAAGGTATTTTTTAGATTTTTATTTGATCTCTAAACACTATCACACATGGACCTATACTTGACCCTTACTTTGGTAGCAATCAGTACAATATATTTCTCACCATCATGTTCTTTTTTTGTGCTACTCACTCCAACTTGTCATTTGGGCTGCCCTAGTGTTTTTTGATTTGTATCTTCAATAATGAGGTATTCAAATGTGTAGCATTCCTCTTCCATGAATTTTTTATTTAAATTTGTATCAAAATAAAAACATCCCTTAAAAGGAGGGGCTTTGTCGACTCCTCACTTGACTCTTTTTCAGCACTCTCCAACCCAACCTAGTTGACATGGTTTGCCCTTCCTTACTTCCTTCAAAAGAGGAAATTGTCTTACAATATCTACACACTCCTTACTCACAATTGGTATATGGTCCAAAAAATTCTAGATAAATCATTTCTTGGCTTTGTCTCTGAATTTAACTCTAACTTATACTCATGCTTTAACCGTGGATTTTATTTTGGCATCCACTTCTACCTTGTATTTCACTTGATGGATTTTTAGAATTGGATGCCTATAACAACCTTTATCTTATTATTTTTTATCACACCAATCGATTAGACTAACTAAATTATTGGTCTACTCTTTGACCATGTTATATTCTTCTTGTACCTTTTCTCATAATCAATGGAATTAATTATTTTTCATTTGGTGTCGATCTTCTTCTTGATGACACCTCTTATTATACTATTATAAAAAAATCATTTTACTTCAAGGTTATGTTAGACACAATATTTATAAGATATAATACCTCGTCATCAATGGTTATGGTCAACCAACTTTCACTTTTCTCATGAATTTAACCTAATCCAATTTTGCAAAGGTAATAACACCAAAATGTTTATATAAAAAGTATTCTACCAAAGGAACATCAATTATAGAATAGTAAATACATACCACACCATAACATGGAGATAATGATGATGATGATGATGATAATAATAATAATAATAATAATAATAATAATAATAATAATAATAATAATAATAATAATAATAATAATAATAATAATAATAACAATAAAAATAACAATAACAATAACAATAACAATAACAATAAAAATAACAATAATAATAATAATAATAATAAATTTATTTCATAGGTATGACAAGACTCAATGGTTTTTAGTTAAAAATAAATGAACATAACTAAAGAGAGTCATTGAAATACTATCTAAAGCCAACAAGACAATCATTAACAACATGACAATTTTAGCTACCAAAACACATAATTAATAATGTGATGATAACAATGAAAATACTGACATGATGGTCTACATGAAAATTCTAAACTAGGCTACAAATGACAAGGAACTATCTACACTTTTTCAAGTTAAAATATTTTCAAAATATCATTGGTAAATAAGGTGATACATTATATAGACCTATTCTTGTTTATAATGTTGACCATAGAAGCTCCAATTTGTTTAGACTTATTCTCCTTTATTGGATGATCTTATTGTCAATGTACTAGTGCAAAGATGGAATTACTTCTTATAGCTCTCTACATGTCTCTTACATGATTTTTATAATAAATATTACTAAATATTATAGCATTGTTTCATTATTATATGTTTAAGTTGGTGTTCATGTTAATTAGAATATATTAGGAATAATATGCTAGATATGGAATTACTGTGGTGAAATTCTTATACTTCAGTTAAAAGTATTTCCAGTTTAAATATATTATAATTGTGAATAAATTACATACTATAAGATATCTCTATACTATGCAGCATATCATCAATGCAAATGATATAATTTATGAGGGTGGTTCCTTGTTGTTGAGTTGATAAACTAGACTATGAAAGACCACTAGTCCTGATGAATGCATTGCATTTTGATCAACATATTTTAAACATTATATCTTTTTAATGGCTATTAGATCGATGAGGAGTTTTATGTATTTAAAGATGCCAGAAACTTTTCAATTTCAAGAAGTACCTCTAACTATAGGTGAATCTCCATGATTTATCCCTCAAAATAGTAAGAACATTCCATTGAAGGTATACACTCCTTGACTTTATTTTCCAATCATCCAATATGGTATCTTTCTGCTAAAACCAATAGCCAGTGAAAACAAGCTTTGCAAGAGGGATGCAAAAAGATAAGAGGAAAAACATAACAATTATTTATCTTCTAAGTGAAATTATTATGTGTGTCTATGTATAGTTTATCATTCTAATAGTGTTTGTCATGAAAAATCTGAATAATGTATTTGTCATACTCTATAATCTGAATCTTTTGTTAAAAGGATAGTGCAGCATCATGTGTTCCTATCCACAAGTGCCAAGTATTCAAGTGTAGGTAACATGAGGCTTGTTTCTTTATCATCTAACATGGAAGGCTCGAATAGACATAAGTTTTATACATTTATAATAATATACATCCTTATTATATGAATTAAGTCTAATTTGAAAGCATTATCACTCACTCAAGATTCTCAAAATGACCATATCTTAAGGGCTTGATCTTTTTTGTTTGCCCATGAAATCTATTTGATGAAAATGTGCATAAACCAACATGTTTTAAGGAACATGAATAATATAAATTCCATAAGATAAATGGTTACTCTACTAAGAGGTGCACAAAATTGAAAAATTAATGTCTAAGATCTAATTGATCACAGTGACATAGAGATAGAAGTAAATACATCCACATCCAATAATCAAAACTTAAGGATATACCAAGATCCATTTCCACAACATGACCAACCTCATCCACAAAATAACCAAGGTCAAAACCAATAAAATAACATCAAATCCCAAAAGTATACCCACTCATTTGATGTTGTTTTCACTCATGTTTAACACATAGAAAATCATGTAGCCACTATAAAAATCAAATCCCAAGATTGTGTAGTTACAACTAGGCACACAGAAAATTATCCTAAGGCCTCCTCCATCCACTTATAAAGGCAAATACAATATTGTAGATAAGTTTGAGAAGACACCACCCTAAATATATATTTTAGACATCCTAAAAAAATCCACTACTTACAAACATATCTTATATAAAACCTTACAAGAGTCAAGAGTCCTAAAAGGCATCTATCCATATAACTTTAAATCACTTGTAAGACACTTGTCCTCAAGCCACCAAGTCACATTTGAAGTATGGTGTTATGTTGAAGACAAATTGGTCAATGAGCTTTTATTACAAGATGAGCAAGAAGGCTATGAGAAGACTCACCATGAGAATAAGGAGTGTCATAAAGAAGATGTAAAAGGAGATATCAAGGAGAGTTTTATAATTATGAAGGAATAAAACAGGTATAAGTAAGAATTAGAGCATGAGGATGAAGGTGAAAGCATGGTTAAGAAAATATATTAGCATAGAGTGCTTGAACCAATCAAGAAAAGTGTAGAAGGAAGCTATGGAGTAGGATTCAATAATGAAGATCAACCATTGGATGAATAGTATAAGGAAGAAAATAAAAACATAGAGGAGATAAAATATGAATTTATAAAGGAGTTGTAGTAGGTTATACACTTCATGGAGATAGAGGAGGAGTTGACAAAGAGAAAAGATAAGGTAAGAATACAAAGATAAATTAACATGTTGAGGATAAATGATAAAGATAAGAATATACGTATAAAGAGGATCTAAAAATATCATAATAAGGAATTATAAATAAAGTAAGAAGTTGGAATAAATTCACTTGAGCAGGAGCTCAAACTTTTCCCACTTAGGGAGTATCATGTAGAGCATCACAAGGTGTAAAGTAGGTAAATGTATTTAATAAGTTTAATTATATCCATTTTTTGTTTTTTATGGGTGTTATAGGTCTTATATGGACCATTAGGTTGTTTTATTTTTTATCCTTGGATATTTTTCTCTCCAAAAACCTTATTTTGAAAATTTAAATTTAAAAACTAGATTTGAGAGTTGTTTAGAGTTTTGGGTGAAATCTAAAGGTTGTTAAATGTTTTTAAATGGTATTTTAAAGTCCTAAGGGAGTGTTTTAGTGGTATTACAATGTTAAATTCATGTATAAGAGAGATATTATCCAATAAAGTCATTTTTAACTACCACCCTACATGGGGCTTGGCCAAAAGAAAGTGTTACTTTGCATGTTTTAGAGATTTATGAAGAATTAAATGCATGTATATGAAGGTTAGAGTGGTATTAGAGTATTTTGGAGGATAAATCCAATGAGATAGAGGTATAGAGTTTCAATAAATGCAAATAAAATATCAATTTTACAAGGAAGATTATCCACCTTGTAAAATTATGTGTATGATGGTTGTATGTCAAGTAACTAAATTGAATAGAAAAATGCTTTAAAAGTGTTCTTAAGCCTCAAAAATATCATTGGTATGTGATATGTGTTTTTTTTTTTTTTATTAATTTGAAGAGTTCATATTTTCCACTTATCTATACGTTACAATTTGTATTGCTACAATCAAGGATGAAACTTGGTCCCAGGAAATAGTTGAGAACTTTGTTAACATAACAAAGTAAGAACATAATAAAGGATAATAGAGTAGAGGTATCTTTTTTTATTTCATTTAAATTGCATTGGATAAGTGGAGTGTAATATAAATATTATACTCAATATAGGTAATCTTTTTGGATGATTAGGTTATACTTATAATATAATATTCGCTCTAAATTTATATACTCATGTACACAGTCTTACATATATTCATATAATTCTATTAAGTTACATTGGAAAGCTCTATAGAGAATTTTGGAAGTTTAATAACTATTTTAAAATGTTATGATAAGTTTTTTAGACCCTAAAAAACCCCATATATCCTTTTAATGTGGATAAGATTCAAAATATCACATTTTTATCCCTCTCAGCCACCTATAGGCCTATAACACTAGACCTAGGGTTTTAGAAATGGAATCTTGCATTAATTTAGTTGAAACCCTTGAAATTTGATGAAATTTTTTTATCTTATGGTATTTTTTATTTTCTAAAGTATTTTTAATTTTTTGAGTCATTACAAGACCATATAGTGTGATATCTAGGTCATTATGTTTGAATAGGCCTAGAAGAGGCCTAATTGATAGAAGGGGGTGTTAAGTTAGTAGTTTTACCTTGGGATTTGAGCCTTGAAACTTTATTTATAATTGTAATAGGATAAAATGTATCAATAAATGTGTTTCTTTTGTTTATAAACTTGTGTTATTATCCATACCTACTAGATCTATGCTAAAAGAGGGCTACAAGGACTAGGCCTTAAAGAGAGAGTGAGTGGTTTGGTTGAGAGTTATATCTTTGAGATTGAGTATTTATGAAGTAATTTGGATAATATATACAAATTAACATATTTATTCCCATATGAGACCTAATGAAGAGATAAGAAGCATTAGAAGTAGGTATTAATTTTTTAGGTGATGAATCTATTTAGGGATGAGTGAACTTGAATTAAAAATGAAGAGTAATATTTTGAAAATTGTACATGAAGAGAATGTAAATGATAATTAAAGGTGATAATTAAAAAATAGAGTGAGACTATATGCATTCGAATAGGCTTAGTATCATAGTGAACATAAGAGAGAGAAAGGATGACAAATAATAAGCAATGTACTTACATAGAAAAGCAAAGTCAAAGATAAGTGAAGACAAGAAAAGAAGAAATCAGAGCCATGGTAATGAATATAGAGGTTATAGGAAAGAGGATATTCATAACATAGCTTTGGTAAAACCTATTTTGTTAAAAGAGTAATTATTTTAGAAGAAAATATTGAGAGTTCAAATGACTAATGGCTATACAATAATGGTCTTACAAACTATTTTCAAAATAATGAGTATCTTGTAACAAAGGCAATAACGTGAAACATTATGAACTAAAGGTATATGTATTATTCTCCATGAACAAGGAATTATTGAACCTATAATTTACCAAGAAAATAAATCATACTATGGCATTGGATAAAAATCACTTGGTAGTGATCCATATGATTACATTAGTAATTATAGTACGATGTCTAAGGAATCCTCTTCTGATATTGAAACAAGTTATTTTTATAGTTGATACAAAGATATTTCAAAACATCTTTGATGACATAATTTCCCTCACCTTTAAACTCAAATATCCTGAGCTCATAGATTAGGACCAACAAAATCCAATACCACTTAATCTCTTCTAAAACAATGAGGTAATCACAAAATTCATGGGAATCAGAGATAACATTAAATTATGAGACCATAAAAAGGCTATAAAATTATAATACCTACATAAAAATACTTTTGTGAACCAAAAGAGTTCCTTAGTCTAAAAAATAAAAATAAAAAATCTAATTCCCCTAGTGAAAACCTATCTAAGGCACTATTAGACTAAAAAACAAAAATAAGGAAATAGATGATGAGTCTATTGGTGAAAAAATCTTTGACATTCAAATAGATTAGGAACTCAACCTTCAATCCACACCAATACATTTATAAGATCATTCCACATTTTTTATTGAAGAAATAATTGATGTAAACATTGGCACAAAGGACAACCCAAAAATCATTAAGTTGGTAGCTACCCTCAATGATGAAGAACAAAAAATACTTATCATCCTATTGACATAATTTATAGATGTTCTCACTTGGTCATATGTATACATGTTAGGACTAGATCCATCACTTATGGTATATATCCTAGTATTTCATGTAGATGAAAAAGTAGTCAATCAAAAACTTATAAAAATGCATCCAAAAGTGGTATTACTTGTTAAAGAAGAGTTTCATAAATCATTGGAGGTTGGATTCATTAGGCCCGTTTAATACTTTGAGTAGATATGAAATATTTTTATAGTAATAAAAAACCCATAGGAATTAGAGTGTGCAATAAATTTTGGGATATTAATAAAGCTTTCCCAAAGGATGACTTTACACTTCCCACAATTGACATGATAGTAGATTCTATAATAGAAGATGAGATGTTATCTCTAATAGACAGTTTCTTAGGCTATATCCAAATCAAAATTACACCTAAGGATCAACATAAAACAACATTTATAACACCATGGGGTACTTTTTGATAAAAAGTGATGTCATTTGGTCTAAAAAAATAGGATAAACATATCAATGGGCATTGGTTATCATCTTCCATGACATGATTTATGGCATTATGGAAGACTAAGTTAACAACATATTGGCCAAATAAAAAACTATGGTAGATCATCCTATAGTTTTGCATAAAATATTTGAAAGGATAAGGGAGTATAAATTATGCCTAAATCTTGAAAATTATGTCTTTGGTACCACATTAGTAATGTTATTATGTTTCATTATATTGAGAAGAGGCATAGAGGATTATTCAACCGAAGTCAAAACTATAATGGGAATGTCACCACCTACCAATCTCAAACAAATTCATAGTTTTCAAGGTAAAATCCAAGCCATCAGAAGATTTATATTCCAACTTATAAATAAATTTCAATTTTTGACACATATTCTCAAAAAATAAATTATATTTAATTGGAATTTTGAATGTAAGAATTTGATAACTGCAAACAATATTTATCCAATCCACTAGTATTGATTCCACACACTTTAGGGAAATCATTATATTATACATATCAACTACTCAGTATACCTTGGGGGATATTAGAACACAACATGATGAAAAAGGAATCAATAGATTAATATTATACTTAAGAAGAATATTTGTCTTATGATATCAACTACACCATAATCAAAAAATCATGTTTAGTTATCTTCACTTCACCAAAACTTTGAAATTACATGCTTAACAATCAAATCAAAATCATTGCTAAAGTAGATCCACTCAAACACCTCATATCAAAATCATATCTTCTAGTAAGGATCCCTAAGTGGGTCATGTTGCTAAGTGAATTATATATTAAATTCATAAATAAAAAACTATCAAGGGACACGTTACTGGGGATTATTTAACAAACACACCTTTGAAAAACAAACAACAATTAACCATTGACTTTCTAGATGTGTCTATCTTATCCATTGACAAGGCATAGTAATTTTAGTTATACCTTGATGGTTCCTTTAACACCCATGGCTTGGGGGTTGGTATCTTAATGATTATTCCATAAGGTAATCTTATCCCAAAGGCATTTTGAATAGGATTCGCTTGCAACAATGACATTGTGAAATATGAAGACCTCATTTCTAGCCTAATAAAATCAATCCATCAGAGTATTTAACACCTATCAATATATGGAAATTCATAGCTCATAATAAATCAATTCAGTCATGAATATCAAGCCAAAGATGAAAAACTTATCCCTATAAAAGAATGGTTTAAATTTTGAAACTGTACTTCAAACATATCTAGTTTAAGCAGGTCCTTTTTACCAATAACAAAGTATTATATTCCATGGCCACCATCATTTCTCTTATTTAAATACCCAAATACATTAGATAAAACCAATTATTGGTCAAATAACTAATTATTCTTACTTATGAAGTTTCTAAATCTGAAGTGGTTTATGAAATTATTGGTCCCAATTCCCCATGGTATCAAAACATCTACACCTACCATCATGATAACATCATCCCCATAAACCTTTCACATAGCCATAATAAATCACTTATCTAATGCACCTCACATTTTACCATTCTTAGTGATACCTTATATCATAGAGGATATGTCATAACATTTTTATGATGTTTAAATTCAAATGAGGCCAATTTATCCCTCAAGGAGGTCCATGATGGAATTTTTTGTGCACACACTAGTGGTATAGTTGTTGCTAAGAAAATACTAAGAACATGTTATAATTGGCATACAATGGAATCAGATACCTTCTAATATTTTTACACATGTGTATCATGTCAAAAACATGAGGATATTATTCACATGCCATCTCAGGCTTTGTAGCCTATTATGATTTTGTGACACTTCTCTACATGGGGGTTCAATCCCATTAGAAAATCAACCCTAATTACTCCAACAACCACAAAAATGTAATCATCACTATCGATTACTTCAAAAAATAGGTGGAGTCAATCCCTCTCACATATGTAACAAATAAACAAATTTCAAAATTCATACTTAACCACATCATTTTCCATTATGGTATCCCTTCCACAATAATTTTTGACAATGATAAGTCCTTTAAAAATAAGGATGTTAAATACCTTTATATTCACTTCCATATCAGACATAGATGGTATACACCATATTACCCTCAAAATAATGACCAAGTAAAGGCATCCAATAATAATATCCTCAAAATCCTTAAGGGGATTATCAATGACCCTAGTTATGAGTGGCATATACAACTTTATCCTACCTCATGGGCTTACCATATAATAATTCACACACCCACAAGTCAACCCATTATTCAATTATCTATGGAACCAAATCTATCCTTCAATCGAGATCAAGTTACCATCCTTGATTATTTCCTTGCATAATCAAATTAACGATGATGATTACCAAGTAGCAAGGTTACATGAATTAGAGACTTTGAATGAGATATAGATCAATGCACTTAATCATTTACAAAAATATCAAAATAAGATTCACCTCTATTATAAAGATGATATTGTAGACACCGAAATCGTGTCTACTCCTTGGTTGTCCTCCCCCCTTAGTCCCCTTGGTCCACTTAACCACTCCTAACCTATGTCTTATTAATTTAAAATAATTATCTTATTTTAAATTAATAATTCTCTCCCCTTGCCATCTCACCCTTAACACCTCACCACCCTTGGATGCCCTCCTTGGATTCTCTCCACTACCCCTTGCCAAGTCTTAAATGATTTAAGACCCCATTTCCCTTATCCCGCTCAACCTCTCGCCCATTTTAATCCACCTTCGACCGTTTCTTCCCTCGGCCTGCTGACCCGGCAGTTGGGAAAATGGATAGAAGGCTATTTTTAGCATTTCTGCCTGCCTTCCAGCCACCGACATCGGTCAGTAGTCAGCCAACGTCGGTTGCCTTCAAGACTATGTTCTTGACCTGAACGTAGGATCCATCTTTCAATCCTTCAATCCAACCTTTCAACCTTCAACAATTCGATCTTTCATTCTTCCAAGAAGCTGACCTTCCAATCTTTAGACCTCTCTCTCTCTCTCTCAGGCACAACAGTAAGCTACAACAACAACAGGTACTCTGCATCAGCCATTCCACCTTGCTAGAGGTCTTCTACACCAGTAGCATCAGCAACCAGTCTACAACACTCCTTCTTTAGCAAGCCACAGGTAAGTATTCCCTCTATGTTTTCATTTCAATTATTTAGACTATTAGTAACTACTTTTCAGACTACTATCCAAACCCAACCTGCTCTTCCCTAAGAGGCTAAAAGGCTTTCTCTAATCCCTGTCTCCCTGTTGCCTCTGTCTTCTGTCTGGTCCCTCTTTCAGACCATACTTTTTGCCTGCACAGACCTCTAAACAGACTCTCAGACACCTCAAGCCATTTTGCTGACCCCAAACAGACCATAGACCCATCCACATACCATAAACTTGTCCAGATCTCGTCCAAAGACTACTGCCCTGACCGATGCCAGCCGCAGAGACCATTTCCCCCACTAACGTTGGCAGACTAACCAACATCAGCAGACTTGACAATCAATGTTGGCAGCCTAACTGACATCGATGACTGTGACCAGACCGATAGCAGCATTCAGGTAAGCATTTGCTTCTATTTTTGTTTTAGTCTTTAATCATTTCAGTCTTTTATCATTCTACTTTTTATCAGACATTCTTTTGACAATCAGTGCATTGTCATCCTCCAAGAAGTCTTTGCACTTCTAGGACCAAGCTTTCGCTTGGCAATCCACTTTCTAGCCATCTAACAATTTTCTTGTTCTAGTCTCTTTCTTCTATAGGTGTCATCCTCCACAACCAAAGAGGAGTTATCACAACGTTTGGATAACGGTGCACAGACCTCAATCGGGTATCTTCTAACCCTAGACCATTTCCTTTAGTTTCTCATTTCCTTTTGAATGTGAAAAGTGAATACTTGTTTGGAAACATTCTGGCACACCCGGTGGGACCCTAGGGTCTTCCTTGGGTTCTTTTCTTTCTTTTCATATAGGTGCATTAGGTTTCTCCTTTTCACCTCTTTCTTCTATCTCTTCCAAAAGACACCATAAGTAGGTTAAAAAGAATCCTTCTCTTTCTTTCTTTCTTGCATCTTAGACTAGTCAAAGTGCATACTCTTTAACCCTTTCTCAACTTGTTTTCATACGAATGACACATTTCGACTTGGGCTTAAAATCTTTTGCATTTCATTTTTGCTTACTTGCATTATTAGCTCTCACATCTAGTAATTAAAAACCACATCATGAATTAATCACACTTATGTTACACAACCAAATCACTTGCACAAGTCAAAGATCTTAACTCACTTGAGACAAGGTCTGACTAGGATTTCATCACCCAATAGATACCTTCCCCGTCCCAGCAATCCCACTTGGATTTCACCACCAAGGGAAAAGCCCACTCTGTTCTCTGGTAGAGGATAATCTCTAGGGGACGTATATACTGGCTAAGCGAGACCAGCTTATCACTGGGCTCATGAAGTGAGGGGAGCTTGTTCCTTAGCACCAGACCACATACCAAACCTAATACAGACTCTTGAGCACCGAAACTAACCTGAAACCAACCATAGACTACTTCTTCTAAGACTCACTCTTCAAGCCAACTTCCCAACACATTCATCTAAGGCATAAGCCAACAAGATTCTAAAAATTATTCTTAGGATTTAACGCTTAGGCTCTGCCTGTCTTCATCTATTTTTCTGTTCCTATCTGGTTTTTTGAGGTAGTGAGGATGTTTTCTTCCTTTCTTCCAAAAACTTTCAAATTCTTTGAGTTTTTGGAAGACACAGTGACTGACGTCAGCAGGCTATTCCACCGACATCGATTATTTGACCAACGTCGGCCACTTTTTCTCATCGACATCAATTTTTCAACTGACGTCGGTCACTATCCATATTTTTCTTCTCAAAACAACAACCTTAAAACCCAACCCTTTTTTTGCCAAAACACCCATTTTGGTTTATTGAGACTAAAAAGCATAGTTTCTCAAACCTGACCCCTTCTTGCCTTGAATAGTTTTGACACGCAGTCAAACCAAAAATCCTTTTGACCACATGAGGTATCAGCCGCGTCTACCTTCGCCATCTATGCCTTGTCCTCTAATGGAGTATCATTCAGAAACCAAACAAACTCCTACCTGACCAACTCCAAATCAACCTTCAATTGTCCCCAAAGGGGACCCAAACTTTGAGAGACTCCTTGACCACAACATTAAGGCTCTCCAACACTATCTTGCAAGAAACCAAATGTGGGACCTTTTAGGTGCAGCGGCAATGACATCAACGTCATCCGCTACCCAACCCATCATGACTCAGCCTATTATCTCGACTAGTAACTCGACCATGGCCAATATGCAAAGTTTGGTCTCCTCATCTATTTTCGAACCTACCTCCATCAGGGTGTCATTACCCCCTCAACCACACATAATTCAACCAAGTTCTACACCATACCAGAACTTGATTGTCTCGACCTCACCCACTCTTACACCTATACATGTGGGAGTGACAACCTATCCTTTTACCAGTGCTGCCACTCAACCACCTCTGGCAGTATTTAGTCAACTTGTGTCCTCCAACTTCATGGCACAAGCCCCTTTGACCACGACATCTATCCCTATGATGCACTACCCATATGTTGCACCTACACAAGTGCAACCAAGTACGTCATACACCTCTTTGACCACCTTCTAGGTACCCTATAACCTAGGGGGTGCCCCACCTGCCAATCCATCATCTGATCTCATCAAGATGCTGATGGACAAGATGTCTAGCCTTGAGACATCCATCTCTGGTTCAAGCAATGCTCTTTCATATGAGAAAGTCTGTAGTGAACCCATTCATCCTTCTGTGCCCATCTAACTTTATCCCAACCAGTGGGAATTCCCTAAATTTACTCACTTTCAGAGTAAGGAGGACCCACAACAACACCTTCGAGCGTTCAGACATGCTTGTTATCTCATAGCGCATGACGATGCGTTATTACTCCACACATTCCCCATGTCACTTTCGGGGGCCGCCCTTGACTGGTATATTTCTCTTCCCAGTCATTCCCTCTTTTCTTTCACTCAACTAGCCCAACTCTTCCTTGATCACTTTTCTATCAATATCACCAAAAAAGTCTCAATCACAAACCTCTACTCTATCAAACAATCCAATGACAAATCAATAGCCGATTTTGTTGCTCGTTGGAGAGGCATGATCAACCAAATCTCCTTTTCTTTGCCTCAACCTGAGCTCATTGAGCTCTTCTCTCAGGCGTGTGCCCAACATATCTCCTCTACCTTGCGGGTCTAGACATTCCGCTCCTTTGACGAAGCTTTCACCATGGTAAGAAAGCTTGAACTCTGTGCCATCGATGAAAATAAGTTTAAATTGTGTAATAACAACACAAAATCTAATGACCCTTCTTTTTCCAAACCTTCTTCTACCCACTCCCAGTCCAAGGGGTCAGTAAACACTGTCATCTTTAGACCATCATCTTCAACAACAACCAACTGACCTCAATTTTCAACATCAGACTACATCAATAAACACTTCCAACGATGATCCATACAACGTCAATACACTCCAATTGGAGAGTCATATGCCTCTGTCTTGGATAAAATTGTTAAGTAGGGGGTCCTCAATCTCCCTTCAATCTGACCACCTCAATTTAACCCTTCAAAACCTATCCCTGCATGGTACATAGAAAATGACTTCTAAAACTATCACCGTGTCAAAGGCCATGACACGGATTACTGTCAAACCATCAAAAACATCATCCAAGACATGCTATACAAGGGGGATCTCATCTTGGATAACCCAAATGCTCTGGCCAATCAAAACATCAACATCTTCAAACAACCATTCCCAAACCATCCTCCTAATCAAAACAATGTCCAGACCATGGCCGATAGCTCCCAAGAGCATGATATACGCACGGTCAACACGGTCTCGCCCCTTGTCCCTGACCAACCTCCTCCACAAGTAGAAGAGCTTTCTTCTCCTATTCATCCATCACAGGTAGAAGAGCCTTCTTCTCCTATTATTTCTCCATCGACCTCTCTCATATTGGAGGATGCTTTGATGGCACCCACACTGGCTGCCTCACCCTCATCCTTCTTGTCATCAATGGGGGATCATACATTCCCCACACCTAGACCACACATCGAGACCATGACCATTCCTACGCTCTATCCAACTGCAGAGCCACATTCTCTGATTTCTTCTCCACCAAGAGAAGACCTTGACTCTTCACCCACTTTGACCAAGGAAGACCCAGTCACAGTTTCCTCTTGCCTTTTGCCTGAGATTGCTACATCTCACTCACTTCCGTCCACATCTGAACCCAAACCTGTATCTAACCTCGCCTGACACAATAGTGGCCCTCACCCCAAACCAAAGAAGACCACTAAGGCACACCAGAGAATTCCTCCCCCACCTTCATCATTACCTTTAATTTTGGGCCCGCATCCATCTACCTTAATAGGGGTGCTTCCTACTCCCATACTTCATAGAGGAAAATTGCCTCCATTATCCCCTTTACCCATTAAACATATATTTCCTTCAAAATGACCAATGCCTCATATACCTCCAAAATGAAAGTCATCGACCCCCATTGCAACAAAACACATAGACCCATTAGCAAGTTCTTATGCCTTGCTGTTATGAAAATTGTTGCAGTCTTCTCGCATCAATCTCCCACCTCTTAAACCATATCAATCTCTCAGACCAAAACTACTCTAGTTTGATGACACTCAGATTTGTGCATATCATCACACGCCTGGGCACGAAACTGAGCATTGTTGTGCCCTCAAGGTTGTCGTTCACCAATGCTTGGAGAAAGACACCCTTCTTCTTGACCATATTATCAACAAACCTTCAACACCACCCCACTCATCAACTCTCAGATCAAGAACACTTGGTTCGAAAACTCTAAATTTTGTCACTATCATCAAAAATTGGGACATGACATTGAGCGTTGTTTTGCTCTTAAAGCTATCATTCGTCAACAAAGAAAAAAGGATACCCTTCTCATCAAGAATCCTCTTGACCACCCCTTCGACAAATCATCAACACCCACCCATGCTTCTCAAACCTCGTCACCTAAATCGGGATCTCCACGCCAGACTATGGTCCCTTTACCACCTTTAACCCCCTTATTCGATATCAACACAGTCAATCTGACCATCAAGCCTCAACTGACCTTGACCAATCTGCCAAACATTCTCCCTAGCTGCTAGGAGAATTCAACGTTCATCCAAGCCTTGACCAACCTTTCAACCCAGTCTCGACCAAATATCAATCACTCTTTTAATCCTAAACCTCAACTAGGCCTCAACCAAGCCTCAACCCAACCTCGACCAAACATTCAACCTGACCTTGACCAGACCATCGACCAAACCAAACACAAAACCTTGATCAAACATCAACCAACCTTTTTAATCATGTCTCGACCAAACATCGACCCCAAACCAAACCTCGACCAAATATTGACCAATCATCAACCAACCCTTTTAATCATGACCTCAACCAACTTCTTCAACATCAACCCCAAACTTTGACCAAACATTCGACCAGACATCGACCAAACAATGACCAAACATCAACCAACCTTTTAATCACATCATCCAACCTAGCATTGACCAAATATCTAAACCAAGCCTTGACCAAACATCGGCCAAGCCTTGACCAAACATTCGACCAGACATTGACCAAACAATGACCAAACATCAACCAACCTTTTAATCACATCATCCAACCCAGCATTGACCAAATATCTATCAACCTCGACTAAATATCAACCAAGTCTCGACCAAGCATCAACCAAACATCAACCAACCTTTTAATCATGACCTCAACCAACTTCAACCCAACATCGACCAAATGTCAACCAACCTTTTTAATCATGACCTCAACCCAACTCCTTCAACATCAACCAACATGTGACCAATTTGGAACGAAGTAAATGGGGCAAGTTTGCTCCTAATTGATTCAGGCCTTACATCATAACACAAGCATGGGTCAGGGACTTATCAGAACCTGAGCCCCTTTATGCCTTGCATCTTTAACCAGTCTACTATTAGTCAAGTAATTATTCACTTGATGTTTAACTTGAGCTCGATCCCTTGAGCAATCCCCATCATCATCATTCCTATTCTTTTTTTCAACCCTCAACCTTGCAAACAACAGTCAACCCTTTTGTCAAGCATGACTGCTTTGTCCTAATAAAAGGGAAACCCTCTAAAACCTCTATAGTCAAGTCCATGACCAAAGTCTAGTAAAAAAAAATAATTAAAAAAAAAATCAAAAAAATATATAAAACTGGGATGCATATTCCAAGGTCATAAAACTATAAATGTAGACTGCTCCCTCGAAGGACAGCTGCATCATACTTGTTGTAATTTACTAGACTGCTCCCTTGAAGGACAGCTAGGCCAAAGTCATATCAAAAGCATATAAAGTAAAATATAGACCACTCCCTCGAAGGATGGCTATGCCTAAATTTTGCTACATACACAGCATTATCTCTGAAGCTTCCCACATTAATCAGCTTCACAACATGACCACAAATTAAGGCAACATCCCATCATAGGCTTCCCACATTGATCAGTCTGCACACAAAAAAAAAATGGACTGACAAACTATAAAGTCATGGACTTGTCTATAGTCATTCTCGGGGTCACCTATAAAAGGGGCAAAGTTGTTCCTGCCAAAAAGGGTTCCCCCTTCCTTCCATCATATCATATCACACCTATCTACCCAACATACTCAAGGGATTTCGAGCTCACTGTAGACACCGAAATCGTGTCTACCCCTTGGTCGTCCTCCCCCCTTGGTCCCCTTGGTCCATTTCCTAACACTTGTCCTAAGCCTCCTCAATTTTAAATTAAAATAAATCAGATATTTTAATTGTCCCCTTTCCACCTCACCCATGCCACCTTGGATTCTCCTCCTTGGATGCCCCCACCTCATTCCTAGCTTTAATTGCCCAAATCCTCTCTTAATCCTTCCTCTCGCAGCCATTTAAGCCCCTCACGACCATTTTCCCATGACCATTTTGACCCTGGTAGCATGCAAGAATGGACAGAGGCTAAATTTAGCCTCTGTCCCCATTCTTCTGCCGCTGACATCAGTCATTATTCGGCCGACGTCGGTGGTCCTGCCAGCATCGATTACCATTAAAACTACATTTCTATAACTGTTCTTCCCCTCATGAACTTGAACTCTTTTGGCACTTGGCATTCATGTTTTCTCTCTCTCCTTCTCGCACATCAGGCATCAGTAGCTATAGGCACTCTGCAGAGATAGCTCCAGGTTCTTGGCATCTGCAGGTCCATTAACAGCTTCAACAATAGGTTTTCTCCATTCTTCCTTCAGCAAGTAGGAGGTAAGTATTGTCTAGTTTTCTATTTCATTTCTTATTTGATTTCATTTTCTAATCTAGCCCACTGTCCACAACCTTCCCTATCCTTCACTAAGAGGCTGAAAAGCCTTCTCAAATCCCTGTCTCCCATTCATCCCCCTTTTACCTCTGCTACTCAGCTAGTCACTCTCCAGACAATACTCTCAGTTCAGTCAGCCCTACACAGACCCCTAAACAGTCCCTCAGACCTCCAGGCAATCCCTCTGACCCCCAAATAGGCTCCTTGAGCCTTAGACAAAACCTTAGACCACTCTACAGACCAAAACCCAGACCTGAAACTTGTCCCAGGCCATCACCCCGACCAACCAATACCATTGGCCCTACTGACGTCGGCATCCTAACCGATGTCAGTAACCTTCCTTGACTGATGCAGGCAAAACCCCCAACGTCAGTGACTGTGCAAAGCAGATTGCTACATATCAGGTACACATTTGCTTTTTATTTCCTTCATTTAGTCTTTCATCATTTCTGTTTCTGTCAAATATTTTGTTTTTAACAGTGGACTGTCATCCTTCGAGAAGTCTTTGCGCTTCTAAGACCAAGCTTTCACTTGGTAGTCCACTTTCTTGTCATCTAACAATTTTCATGTTTTAGTCTCTTTCTCTTTCAGGTGTCATCCTCTACAACCAAAGAGGAGTTCCTGCTATCGTCTGAATCTAGTGCGCAAGTCCACAATCCGGGTATGTACAAACCCTCGTCCTTTCTTCTTAGTTTCTCATTTTTCCTTTCTTGAATGTGAAAAGTGAATTCTCGTATAGAAACATTCTGGCACGCCCGGTGGGATCCTAAGGTCTTCCTTGGGTTCTTTTCTTTCTTTTCATATAAGGTGCATTCGGTCTCTCCTTTTCACCTCTTTCTTCTATATCTCTTCCACAAGACATCATAAGCAGGATTAAAAAGAACTCTTCTTTCTTTTCTTGCATCATAGACTAGTCAAAAGTCATACTCTTCAAACCTTTCTCCATTTGTCTTCATACGAACTAACATTTCGACTTGGTCTTAAAACACATTGCATTTCATTTCTTCTTGATTACATATTTAGTCCACACCTAGTAATTAATAACCACATCATGAATTAATCATAGTCCACTTTATGTTACACAACCAAATCACTTGCACAAATCAAACATCAAACTTACCTGAGACAAGGCTTGACTGGGATTTCATCACCTAGCGGATACCTTACCCATCCCGGCAATCCCACTTGGATTTCATCACCAAGGGGAAAGCCCACTCTATTCTCTGGTAGAGGATAATCTCTAGGGAAAGTATATTTTGGCTAAGTGAGACCAGCTTATCACTGGACTCATGAAGTGAGGGGAGCTTGCTCCTTAGCACCAGGCCATGTATGGAACCTAACACAGACTCTTGAGCACCTAAACAAACCTGAAACCATCCATAGACTACCTCTTCTAGGACCCATCTCAAAAGCCAACCTCCCAAACACATTCTAAGGCATAAGCCAACATGATCCTAATAATTCATTCCTAGGGATTTAACGCTTAGGATCTACTTGTGTTCTTCATCTTTTCTGTTCTTATCTACTTGTTTGAGCTAGTGAGGACGTTCTTCTTCCTTTTTTCCAAAAACTCTCAAATCTTTTGGGTTTCTAGAAAACACAGTCACTGGCATCAGTTTTACTACTGACATCGACAACATTTCCTTGCTAGCATCAGTTATCTGACCGATGTTGGCCATCTTTTCTCACCGACATTAGTTTTTCAACCGACGTCGGTCACTGTCACTGTCCTTTTTTTCAAAGCAACAGCCTTAAAACCTGACCCTTTTTCTGCCAAAACCCCATTTTGAGTTTATAAAGCTAAAAAAACATAATTTTTGGAACCTAAACCTGTTTGCCTTGAATGATTTTGACACGCAGTCAAACTAAGGCTCTTCTTGACCATGGGAGACATCAATCGCTTCTGCCTTCCCCATCCATAACCAGTCCTATAATGGAGTTCCACTCGGAGACCGAAAGAACTCCTACTCGACCGACCCCGACTCAGACTCCCATAGTCCCTGAAGGGGACCAAGATTTCAAAAGATTATTGGACCTCAATGTCAAAGCCTTGCAACATTATCTCATGTGAAGCTAAATGCGAGACTCCTTGAGCAACCCAATTTATGGGATGTTGACTTCCTTAGTCAAGACGATGATCACATCAACAGCGTCCACAATTCAACCTATAGACAATCAAGCCAACACCTCGACTAATAACCCGACTGTGTCATATCTTCAAAATTTAGCCTCTTATTCTAGACCTACCTCCATGGGGGCTTTGGCACCCCCTCAACCTCAAACTACTCAACCAAATCCTACACCTTTCCAAAACCCAGTGGTCTCTATCCCCCCTACTCCTGCACCTATCAACACAAGAGTAACTGCCTAACCTTCAACAAGTGTGGCCACCCCTCAACCACCATTGACATCCCCTATCCAATTTGTGCCTACCAACCCCATAACACAAGTTCCCTTGGCTTCAACATCCACCCCGATGACTAGCTACCCATATGTTGCGCCTACACAAGCACAACCAACCACGTCATATGCCCCTCTCAATACCTTCCAAGCACCTTATAATCTAGGGGGTGCTCCACCCGCCAATCCATCAACTGACATAATCAAAATGCTGATGGACAAAATGTCTAGTCTCAAGACCTCTATTTCTGGTTCACGCAATGCCCTCTCATATGAGCAAATTTGCAACAAACCCATCCATCCTTCTGTCTTGATCAAGCCGTATCCCAGTTAGTGGGAGCTTCCTAAATTTTCTCATTTCTAGAGCAAGGAAGACCTGCAACATCACCTATGGGCATTTAGACATGCCTGTTATCTCATTACACATGATGATGCGTTACTTTTACACATGTTTCCTATGTCACTCTCTGGTACTGCTCTTGACTGGTACAGCTCCCTTGCCAGCCATTCTCTTTTCACATTCACCCAGTTAGCCCAAATCTTCCTCAACCACTTCTCCATCAATATCACCAAAAAGGTCTCAATCACAGATCTCTATTATATCCGATAGTTTGAGGATGAATCCATAGCCGATTTTGTTGCTCACTAGAGAGGCCTCATCAATCAGCTCTCATTTTCTTTGCCCCAACCTGAACTTATCAAACTTTTCTCTCAGGCCTGCACCAAGCATATTTCCTCCACCTTGTAGGTTCAGACCTTCCGCACCTTTGACGAAGCCTTCACGATGGCCCGAAAGCTTGAATTATGTGCCATCGAGGAGAACAAAGTCAAGTTGCAGAGTAAGAACCCCAACTCCAAGACCAATGACTCCTCTTCTAAACCTTCTTCATCTAATCCTAAATCTAAGGCATCAGCAAACACTGTAGTTGTTAGACCTTCCTCTTCACCTTCAACCAACCAGCCCGAGCCATCCACGTCCCAAAGCATCACCCGCCAATTCTATCAAAGTTACGTGCAATGACAGTATACTCCACTTGGAGAGTCATACGCATTTATGCTGGACAAACTTATAAAACAGGGGGTTCTCAATCTCCCCCAAATCTGACTGCCCCCACAATTTGATCCCTCATGTGCCATCCCTACATGGTATAGGAAAAATAATTTCTGCAACTACCATCGTGTTAAAGGCCATGACACGGGAAACTGCAAGACTCTTAAAAACATCATCCAATACATGCTTGAAAAAGGTAACCTCATCTTCGACAATCCAAATGCGCCACCCAATCAAGGCATAGACATCTTCAAGTAACCATTTCCCAATCATCCTCCTACCCAAAACAATGTGTAGGCTATGACTGATGACACTCACGAACATAACATACACACAGTCAATACGGTCTCGTCCTTCATCTCTGACCAATCTGTCTCATTAAAACTACATTTCTGTAATTGTTCTTCCCCTCATGAACGTGAACTCTTTTGGCACTTGGCATTCATGTTTTCTCTCTCTCCTTCTCGTACAGTAGGCATCAGTAACTACAGGCACTCTGTAGAGATAGCTCCAGGTTCTTGGCATCTATAGGTTCGTTAACAACTTCAACAATAGGTTTTCTCTATTCTTCCTTTAGCAAGTAAGAGGTAAGTATTGTCTGGTTTTCTATTTCATTTCTTATTTGATTTCATCTCCTAATCCAGCCCACTGTCCACAACCTTCCCTGTCCTTCCCTAAGAGGCTAAAAAGCCTTCTCAAATCCTTGTCTCCCATTCATCCCCCTTTTTCCTCTGCTACTCAGCTAGTCACTCTCCAGACAATACTCTCAGTTCAGTCAGCCCTGCACAGACCCCTAAACAGTCCCTCAAACCTCTAGGCAATCCCTCTGACCCCTAAATAGGCTCCCTGAGCCTCAGACAAAACCTTAGACCACTCTACAAACCAAAACCCAAACCTAAAACTTGTCCCAGGCCATCACCCCAACCGACCTCGACCATTACCCCTATCGACGTCGGCATCTTAACCGATGTCGATGACCTTCCTTGATCGACACAGGCAAAACCCCTGATGTCAGCGACTGTGCAAAGTAGATTGCTACATATTAGGTACGCATTTGCTTTTTATTTCCTTCATTTAGTCTTTCATCATTTCTATTTTTGTCAAATATTTTGTTTTTAATAGTGGACTGTCATCCTCCGAGAAGTCTTTGCGCTTCTGGGACAAAGCTTTTGCTTGGCAGTCCACTTTCTTGTCATCTAATGATTTTCATGTTTTAGTCTCTTTCTCTTTCAGGTGTCATCCTCCACAAACAAAGAGGAGTTCCTGCTATCATCTGAATCTAGTGCGCAAGTCCACAATCTAAATATGTACAAACCCTCGTCCTTTCTTCTTAGTTTCTCATTTTTCCTTTCTTGAATGTGAAAAGCAAATTCTCGTACAAAAACATTCTAGCATACTCGGTGGGATCCTAAGGTCTTCCTTGGGTTCTTTTCTTTCTTTTCATATAGGGTGCATTAGGTCTCTCCTTTTCACCTCTTTCTTCTATATCTCTTCCAAAAGACATCATAAGCAGGATTAAAAAGAACTCTTCTTTCTTTTCTTGCATCATAGACTAGTCAAAAGTCATACTCTTCAACCCTTTCTTCATTTGTCTTTATACAAACTAACATTTCAACTTGGGCTTAAAACACACTGCATTTCATTTCTTCTTGAATGCATACTTTGTCCACACCTAGTAATTAATAACCACATCATGAATTAATCATAGTCCACTTTATGTTACACAACCAAATCACTTGCACAAATCAAACATCAAACTTACCTGAGACAAGGCCCGACTGGGATTTCATCACCCAGCGGATACCTTACCCATCCCGGCAATCCCACTTGGATTTCATCACCAAGGGGAAAGCCCAATCTGTTCTCTGGTAGAGGATAATCTCTAGGAAAAGTATATTTTGGCTAAGTGAGACCATCTTATCACTGGACTCATGAAGTCAGGGGAGCTTGTTCCTTAGCACCAGGCCATGTACAGAACCTAACACAGACTCTTGAGCACCTAAACAAACCTGAAACCATCCATAGACTACCTCTTCTAGGACCCATCTCAAAAGCCAACCTCCCAAACACATTCTAAGGCATAAGCCAACATGATCCTAATAATTCATTCCTAGGGATCTAATGCTTAGGATCTGCTTGTGTTCTTCATCTTTTTTGTTCTTATCTGCTTGTTTCAACTAGTGAGGACGTTCTTCTTCATTTTTTCCAAAAACTCTCAAATCTTTTGGGTTTCTAGAAAACACACTCACCGACATCAGTTTTACCACCGACGTCAGCAACATTTCCTTGCCGACATTGGTTATCTGAACGATGTCGGCCATCTGTTCTCATTGACATCAGTTTTTCAACCGACATCGGTCACTGTCACAGTCCTTTTTTTCAAAGCAACAGCCTTAAAACCTGACCCTTTTTCTGCCAAAACCCCATTCTGAGTTTCTAAAGCTAAAAAAACACAATTTTTGGAACCTGAACCTATTTGCCTTGAATGGTTTTGACACGCAGTCAAACCAAGGCTCTTCTTGACCATGCAAGACATCAACCACTTCTACCTTCCCCATCCATAACCAGTCCTATAATGGAGTTCCACTTAGAGACCGAAAGAACTCCTACTCGATCGACCCTGACTCAGACTCCCATAGTCCTTGAAGGGGACCAAGATTTTGAAATATTATTGGACCTCAATGTCAAATCCTTGCAACATTATCTCGCACGAAGCCAAATGTGAGACTCCTTGGGAAACCCAATTTATGGGATGCTGACTTCCTTAGTCGAGATGATGATCACATCAACAACGTCCACAATTCAACCTATAGATAATCAAGCCAACACCTCGACTAATAACCTGACTGTGTCATATCTTCAAAATTTAGCTTCTCCTTCTAGACCTACCTCCATGGGGGTTTTGGCACCCCCTCAACCTCAAACTACTCAACCAAATCCTACACCTTTCTAAAACCTAGTGGTCTCTATCCCCCCTACTCTTGCACCTATCAACACAAGAGTAACTGCCTACCCTTCAACAAGTGTGGCCACCCCTCAACCACCATTGACGGCCCCTATCCAATTTGTGCCTACCAACCCCATAACACAAGTGCCCTTGGCTTCAATATCCACCCCGATGACTAGCTACCCATATGTTGTGCCTACACAAGCGCAACCAACCATGTCATATGCCCCTCTCAATACCTTCCAAGTGCCTTATAATCTAGGGGGTGCTCCACCCACCAATCTGTCAACTGACATAATCAAAATGCTGATGGACAAAATGTCTAGTCTCGAGACCTCTATTTTTGGTTCACGCAATGCCCTCTCATATGAGCAAATTTGCAACAAACCCATCCATCCTTCTGTCCCGATCAAGCCGTATCCCAGTCAGTGGGAGCTTCATAAATTTTCTCATTTCTAGAGCAAGGAAGACCCACAACATCACCTATGGGCATTTAAACATGCCTGCTATCTCATTACACACGATGATGCATTACTTTTATGCACATTTCCTATGTCACTCTCTGGCACTGCTCTTGATTGGTACAGCTCCCTTGCTAGCCATTCTCTCTTCACATTCACCCAATTAGCCCAACTCTTCCTTGACCACTTCTCCATCAATATCACCAAAAAGGTCTCAATCACAGATCTCTATTATATCCAGCAGTTTGAGGACGAATCCATAGCCAATTTTTTTGCTTGTTGGAGAGGCCTCATCAATCAACTCTCATTTTCTTTGCCCCAACCCGAACTTATCAAACTTTTCTCTTAGGCCTGCGCCAAGCATATTTCCTCCACCTTGCAGGTTCAGACCTTTCGCACCTTCGACGAAGCCTTCATGATGGCCCAGAAGCTTGAATTACATGCCATCGAGGAGAACAAAGTCAAGTTGCAGAGTAAGAACCCCAACTCCAAGACCAATGACTCCTCTTCTAAACCTTCTTCATCTAATCCTAAATCTAAGGCATCATCAAACACTGTAGTCATTAGACCTTCCTCTTCACCTTCAATTAACCAGCCTGAGCCATCCACATCCCAAAGCATCACCTACCAATTCTATCAAAAGTACATGCAACGACAGTATACTCCACTCAAAGAGTCATACACATCTGTGCTGGACAAACTTATCAAATAGGGGGTTCTTAATCTCCCCCAAATCCGATCGCCTCCACAATTTGATCCCTCACGTGCCATCCCTGTGTGGTATAGGGAAAACAATTTCTGCAACTACCATCGTGTTAAAGGCCATGACACGAGAAACTGCAAGACTCTTAAAAACATCATCCAATACATGCTTGAAAAAGGTGACCTCATCCTCGACAATCCAAATGTGCCACCCAATCAAGGCATAGACATCTTCAGGAAACCATTTCCCAATCATCCTCCTACCCAAAACAATGTGCAGGCTATGATTGATGACACTCACAAACATAACATATGCACAGTTAATACGGTCTCATACTTCATCTCTGACCAACCTGTCTCATAGACTCAGGAGGTTAGTCAACCCATCAGTCCCTCACATGAGGACAAACCTTCTTCTCCTCTTAGTTCTTCATCGACTTCCCTTATATTGGAGGACGCCTCAACCATACCGGCACCACCAGTCTCACCATCCTCCTTGCTACCTATGGAGGACCCTACCCTTCTGACTCCTCAACTGCAAGTGGAGGGCACAATCATCCCTGCCCTCTACCCTCTTGAGGAGCCTCATTCTCTGGTTTCTTCCCCACCAAGGGAAGAACCTGTCTCTCTTCCTTCTCCAAAAAAAGATGAACTTGTCATGACCTCATCATGCCTTGGGTCTGAAACTGCTACACCAAACTCATTTTTGGCCTCACAACCATCCACATCTTCTCAAGGACCCAAACCTCATCCAATATCTTCTTAGCCATTTTCCTAATTAATGGAGAAACTCGGACTTCTCCCTACAAGGAAAGTGGAGCATCAGGTACTGTGGGAGTGACTTAAATCTCTTCAACATGCTCGTGCCATCTCATCTCATGCCGCTGACCCTCCCATGGAAAAATCCCCTAAAACTCTCAAAAAAGACTAAAATTTCATTTTTAAACCTTCAAAACCTCAATCGTCCACCTCAAGACCAAAACCCTCATCTACCCCATAAAAACCAATCAAGTCACTTGGTGTTCACCGTATCCCTAACCTCACTCATCCACAAGTGAAGGTGGACTTAGACCAAGCCTCGACCAATAGTAGTCTTTAAACTAAATCAAAGAAGACTGCTAAATCACAGCGGTGAACTCCTCCTCCTTCATCACCATTGCCCTCCATTTTGGGCCCTCATCCTTTGACCATAATCAGAACCTTCCCCACTCCAACCTCTAATCAAAACAAGTTGCCTCCTCTGCTTCCTTTGCCTAGCACAAGCCTACCCTCTCCAAAAAAGTTGACACCTCTCACAAAGAAAGTGTCGTCTCCTCATATGGCCGCACCATCAACCCAAAAGGTGGTACAGAAGCCTCCTTCAACCCCGCCCAAGCAAAAGTCACCAGCATCTCATGCATCAACGAGCATGGACCCTTTAGTGGGCTCATACGCTTTGATATTGCATTGACTTTTGCAGACCTCTAGCATAACCCTTCCACCCATCAAGCCCTTCCAACCCCTCGGGTCAAAGCCTTCCTGGTCGACGATACTAAGATTTACCTATATCATCGTACGCCAGGACACGACACTAAGACTTGTTGTGCCCTCAAGGCCGTCATTCACCGCTACATGGAGAAAGACACTCTTCTTCTTGAGGACACTATTGACAGACCCTCGATGCCTTCCCATATCCCTCCAACCTCTTTAACCACATCGACATCTCATCAACAGGCCATGACCCCTTCATCTCCTTCACCCCTATCTTCAAAATCAATGCCATCCACATAACCACTAGGTCACAAAAAGGACAAGGCAAAAGAAAAAGATACCATTCCTTGGACCTATCCTTTCATCAAGCCACCTTAACCACCAAAGCCCAAAATTTTTATCCTTGGCGCATCTCAACCCTCTTCTTCTTCTTCTTCAGGGGCAATCCATGACTCCATGTTAAAACAGCTTCACCAGATGCCCATGAAGATGACCCTGTATGACCTTATCCAAAGTTCACCCCAGCATCATCAAGCTCTCATCAGAGCCTTACAGGCAGTGGAGGTCCAACCCGAGGACCCCCAACCACTTGATGCCCTGGTCCACTCATTATCTCCCATTGCCTCTATCACTTTCAGTGATTCTAAAATTCCTACATCTAACACAGAAGATTAGGACGCTGCTCTCTTCATCACTGCCTATGTTGATCTAACCCACATTAAGCATGTTATGATTGATGGAGGTGCCAGCATTAACATCATCTCCACCCATCCCTTCGATCAATTGGCCTTTCCCAAGAATTGCATATCCAAAACCGATGCAATCTTGTGATCCTTCATATTTGCATTGGCCCGTGCACTGTCCCAGAGCTCTTCTATATCATCGAAGGAGAGTTTTAATATAACATGTTGCTAGGCTGACCCTGGATCCATGCCATGGCTTGTGTTCCCTCTACCCTGCACCGTTGTGTAAAATTCAATCACAATAGGCAAGTCCACATCATTCCTACCGACCCCTCACCTTTCAAAACTTGTAACATGACCTATCAGCCAAATAACGTTCTCATTCCTATCAAGCTATCAACCCCAGCACTCCCTCCATCCATGGAAGCTTCAACTAGTTTGCAAATGGTAGTCGCCCTTACACCTCCTCTTCAAGCAACAACCAAAGACCTCATGGAGGACATCTTCCAATGACTTTCACTTGGGGAATATCACTTGCTTGCCTTAGACATGTTCCAAACTCTGCAAGAGTATGGATAGCTTCACCACAGCCCCAGTTATGACCATCAGATCGGGATGGTCATGCCTTATGGTCCTCCTCATCTTCGAACCAATCTCATCTATGGGGGGCTCAATCAAGCTCCTACTAACGGGAACCCTCTCTCTTCACCTCAACCATTCACATTAGACTTCTCATTTCTTGGCAACCCTGCCTTTGCACACACCTACCTTTACAGGTGTGCATGGAAGGGTTTTGGCTTTGGGCGCTATGAGCAAGGCTCCCATCAACCCATCGAACCCCTCAATGATGACAATGCCAAGAAATGATATGGCCTAGGTTTCCAAGACCCTACTCAGGCTTCTACAGACCTTTTCCCTGAACCCACCATCGACCAATCACCTTCTAGCTCGCCTATTCTTCCCCCTTCACCTACGGAGTGGTGGTTTCCATCCCTCTTAACTTTTTCAATGCCTAAACGCCATTCACTTGGGAACCCTAACCTATCAACCAGATGGGGTACCCATGTCTCTCCTGGTCATCTTCTCTCCATCTCATTTGACCCATTAATCATCCGTACTGGGTGTTAGACATTCTTCCCACCATAAGATGACTGGGGGGAGTTCAACATTCAACCGACCATCAACCAAACCTCACCCAAACATTTAACCAAACCTTGACCAAACATTCAACCCAACCATTGACCAATCATTGACCAAATATCCATCGACCCAACCCTTGACCAAACATTCAACCAGTCTCGACTAATCAGCGACCATATCAACTAACCAAGCATCAATCAACATGTGACCAATCTGGAAAGAGGCAAATGAGGCAAGTTTGCCCCTAATTGGCTCAGACCGTTCATCATCATGCACAAGTATGGGTCAGGGACTTATCATCTGTCCTCTCTCGATGGATGGCCAGAACCTGAGCCTCTTAATGTGTTGCATCTGTGATCATTCCACTATTAGTCAATTACTCATCCTCTTGACATTTAACTTGAGCTCATCCCTTGAGCAATCCCTATCCTCTTAATCCTCATTCCTTTCAACCCTATTCCCCTAAACAAATCCTCTATAACCCTTTTATACAGTATCGATGCTTTATCCTAATAAAAGGGAGCCCTTGAACTTCTATAGTCTTGTCCATGACTCAAAATTTTGTCAAAAATAAATCAAGATGCCAAAATATCCAAGGTCACAAACTCTTAAAGCAGACTGATCCCTCAAAGGACAGTTGTACTATCATTTTTGTAGTTAATAGATCGCTCCCTCAAAGGATAGCTATTCAAAGCCCTCATATATAAAAAACAAACATATAGAGCACTCCCTTGAAGGATGGCTATGACTAAATCTTGTTATAAATAGCACTCTTTTAGAAGCTTCCTGCATTGATCAGCTTCACAAATGACCACAAAGCAAAATGACATCTCTATGTAGACCTCCCGCATCGATCAGTCTGCTCTCAAAAAAAAAAAGGGGTCATGGACTTGGCTTGTAGTTGTCTCAGGGTCTCCTATAAAAAGGGGCAAAGTTATTTCTACTCTAAGAAACAGGTTACCTTATCCTCACCTATCATAACACCTGCTCAAGGTACTTCGAGCTCACTTTAATGTCAAAGTGATTCGATTACCACTCTAACACAACCCATGGTCAATGGCATAATGCATGAATGGGGCTCTTGGTTCTAACAACCCCATCTATGTTGTCATTCTGGTCCTTGTCAATGAAAGGGTGAATATGCCTTTCACTTCCTTTCCACTTTGGTCACATTCAACTACATCATTTGTCAAATCAAACTCAACCCGACTCTTTTTAGACCACTCACATAGCCTATTCACACTAGTTTCTATGGACACCATTACACATGGAAAATATCAACCAGACACAATTTATGTTAAGCATAAACTAATACTTGCTGAAGCATAAATAGACCTCAATTCATTTTTAGCATACATCCATCACGACTGTGAAAAATTGCTAGGGATGAAAATCCTCAACCAATGTTACAGAATACACCATCACCTCATATGGAAAAGGCTGCAACATCATCTTACCCTCATCATTTAACCTCAATCAAACCAATCATCGACCTCTTTAACCCCTCTTCCTGAACTACATTGGTTTGAGGCCCTTCCAATCCAGGCTATGTAGGCAACACCTAGATGATAGGACGTCTCCTAGGGATAGCTCGACCACCCTCATTTGTTCATCTACCTGATGGACAAACTATCTTACCTTTGACCATGACTTAACCTCGTCTAAGACCATCGACCACTTTGACCCTTCCTCCCTTTGGGGAGAACTACATTAGCCTGAGGCCCTTAGGACAAGGGCTATGTAGGCAGCACTCAGTTGACATGGGGTCTTCTGGGGTTAGCTCAGCCATTCCTTCATCACATTTCTTCTATGACATTCTTTTGTCACCTACCAATCACATCACAAATAATCACATATTTTCATATTCATTAACAAAATCAAAGCACCATCATCATAATCATTAAACATCATCATATAATCATTTACATCCTAATCATTACATATCATCATAAAACATCATCACATCATATCTCAGCATATATCATTGAAACATGTGAAAAATGCTACAAACATCTAACATCTAAAACATCCATAACTCATGTCAATGCTCAAAATGATCATCATATATATCTCAAAGTTTTATACAATCACACAATTTGTGCATCTCTCTCTCTCAAAAAATCAAGTACATCTCACATCAACAGCTCATAGGCCGGTATATACATCATATCCAAATTTGCCCTCAAAGCTGTGGCTTTGGTGGTGGTGGCGATGGCCAAGAAGATGTTATATCCTCTCCCCCCTCTAATCTATGTCATCTGTGCGAATCTGTCACAGTCATCTGTGACATAGACTGCTATTGGCTCAGCTCTGCCCTCATCTCAGAGTATCATTGTATTTGAGTGAACCCCCTAATGGCCCCCTCATAATACGTGATCTTGTCTAGTGCATCATTGTATCTAACTATAGATACAATCTATGGTGGACCCATTAAACCTGTTGTTGTGCCTTGCACTAAACCCTGCAACTGTGAAAACCCTGGCTGCACTAATGTTGACTGTGTGGGCTGCTGAACTGGCTACTGAGGTGGATGCTACATGGGGCCCTATCTTCCTAAAACCTATCCTGCCAATGCATGTGCCTGGGCTGTGGCCAACTAACCCTATAAAATTTTCACCTATCCTCATGTTGCATCCCTTTCCTAGATGGCAACATCTCTCTCCTATCTAGCAGCATCCCTCTCCTTCCTCGCTATATCCCTGTCCTTGATCATAGTCTATAGATCAAGCTGTGGTCCTGCCTGTATCCCTACATACTCTCCTACCCACCATGCCGAGTAGGCCTCTATGCATCCTAGATTTTCTATCACAGGGCCTAATGGTAGCTCCTCAAAATTAGGCCCCTCTATCTCCTCTGGCAATGGGAGCGGCACCTCAATGTCATCCCATCTATACAGTGGGAAGGCAGGTAGCACATCCTAAAGCAACCCAAACTGGAGCTACACTCTCTCCACTGGCACCCTCTCGAGCTCGTCGGCTCACCTGCCCCTAACCCATCTCAAGCTCTGTACCCTGACTAACTACTCTCCCTAGTCTCTGAATGATAGATACACCAAGTACAGTCTCCAGATGATATCTGCTGGGATCAGGGCCTCCAATACCCCTCTGTAGTAGTTGATATCTCTGACTACCCTGTCTGTCTGAGTCTGTGCCATCACCTCATGCCATCACCTAAATCTGACCCTGAAGCTAGCTTGAATCACCACTAGAAGGCCGAGAGGTCATGTAACCATGATATGCTCATATGCCCAACAGTGTAGGAGGTGGCCCACACATAAACTATACCGCCGCTGCCGATTGATGCCCCATAGCTCTCTATATACTTGGGCCAAAAAGACAGGGGCCAAGGAAAACACTATCTATTGCTCTATCATCTCTATCAAAACCCTGGTCATAACAACCAAGAACCTACCTCCCTCTACATCTGACAGTGCATAGACCATGATACCAATCATCATCAAGATGGCCAGTCGATGCGCATCCTCATCTACCACATACAGTGGCTCATACGCAAAACTGGCTAAGTGATAACTCACCTCAGTTGCATGCTCACCAAACAATGTAACCATGTGTATATCATGCGCCTATCTCAAGCATGCATACAGGTCTGCTTCGTGTACTAGCAACTACAAAATCTGGTATATGTCCTTGATCGTCACTGTCATCTCCCCTATCGGCAAGTGGAAGGTGTTGGTGGAGTGATCCCACCACTTGATCAGAGCCACCATTAGGCTCACGTCCCTTGCCACTCAGCAGTATCACCATAGCCCACTAAGTCCCACTACGCTCATCTATGCCCATTCCTCCCTGGTAATGTCTCGATTCATCCGCATCAATAATATCAGCAACTGATCCCATAGCATCAGCATCTACCTCACCTGCATCTAATAGTCAAACCCATGTCAATGCAACTCCTAATCCCCATGACTCTTTTTCCTTTTGTGAGACCTAGCTCACCTATTTGACCTTTCATATATTTACTTGACCTTCTACGTGACCGTCTATGGCTATCCTGACACTTGGGAAGCCCTTGGCGCAGTTTTGACCCCTTGACTTGGCTATTTTCTAAACTCTCTCAGACCAGGCAGCCACTGACATCAGTTTTTATGCCGATAATGGCACTTACCTAACTGACGTCGATCACATAGTGACCGACACTAGCAGGAAAGTGACTGATGCCGATCGATGGTCGACTGACGCCGATAAACCCACTGACGTCGGTGACTGGTTCAGCCCTAGCGTCAAACGGGGTGAACCCTAAAAATTAGGGCTTCCCCCTTTGACCACCCTTTAACCCCCCAAACCTTCCTAAATCAACCTAAACTAACCTACCTACCCTTTCCACCCTCTTAGCTACCCCTCCCCCTCAATTTTTGCCTAAAACAACTAAAATTTCAAAAACCAAATCAAAACTAAAATCAACCAATCAAGCTCACAACACCTCCTACCTCGTCTCATCGTCGCCTCCATGGTGGCACAATAAGTGCTGTGAGTGGTGGACCTCCCGTGGGTCCTCCTCCACCCTCTACCATCTCCTCCATCTCAATTTGTCTGCGAGCTCCTCCTGGCCTACCACCACCTTTGCAACCTCCAATCTCTATCTAATTCACCTCCTCTCTCCACCAATCTCCCTCTGCCACCTCACACTGCTCAACCAGTCACCTTGATGTCACTTTCACTCAATCAATCTAGAGCCCTTTTTTTTTCTCAATCAAACAATCACAAATGACTTTTGGTGGGCCACCAATTTGGTCTTGTCAGATTTGGTAATCCACCGATGACGGCATAATCGTGCCCTATGCGGCTGATGTCTAATTTTTGCTGACATCGGTCCATTTTAGACACTGACATTAGTTATATCACCAACTTTGGAAGCCTTCCAACCTCCAAATTCTTCACCCATGCCCAAAATCATGCCCCAATCAGTCAGCTTTCACTATAGAAGTCATCTTAGCCTCCTGGGGCACACTTAAGATCACTTTTGCCTCCGCCCGCCTCGACCACTAGACCTTGGAGATCACGACTATCTCCTCAGACTCTGACCACTTCCAAGACAAATGTTGCCTTGGTTGTTTTTTCATGTATGCTACCTCATGAATGGTTAGCAAAATTGTGCATAGACTATTTATGACATTCACAAGTATAGGATCGCAAGCTGGTTGATCCCCACTACTTGTGACGTTTTCATGTTTCCAAGAGCACTTCCTGAGCCCAGGATACCTGGAACACGATGACCATTGGAGCTTCAACTTAGATTGAATAACTCGATCAGCTATGAACAAATGCTGGGGCCTAGTTATTTCAATTTTGGCACTCCTCACCTTGACCTGCGACAATTTGACCTGACCATCCCGTGGTGTGGTATACATGCAATCCCACCCTTTGCAGCATTCACACTCGATCTTCACCCTCTTTATCCATCTCTCTATCAAATAGACACTCAATCTCAGGTTCCCTTCCCTCGACTCCCACTTTGAGGGGGGAACACCTCATCCCATACCTGGGGAAACCAACTCCTATTTTTGTCTTGCAGTTTGTCAAGAACAACCAACAAGACAAAAAGGGCAAAATGTAGACACTAAAATCATGTCTACCCCTTGGTCGTCCTCCCCCCTTGGTCCCCTTGGTCCATTTCCTAACACTTGTCCTAAGCCCCCTCAATTTTAAATTAAAATAAATCAAATATTTTAATTGTCCCCTTTCCACCTCACCCATGCCACCTTGGATTCTCCTCCTTGGATGCCCCCACCTCATTCCTAGCTTTAAT
This sequence comes from Torreya grandis, assembly GCA_037957365.1. Taxonomy (NCBI): domain Eukaryota; kingdom Viridiplantae; phylum Streptophyta; class Pinopsida; order Cupressales; family Taxaceae; genus Torreya; species Torreya grandis. Next base: position 85,143 of record JARHVA010010541.1, on the reverse strand, counting down.
TTCCCAAATCCTCTCTTAATCCTTCCTCTCGCAGCCATTTAAGCCCCTCACGACCATTTTCCCATGACCGTTTTGACCCTGGCAGCGTGCAAGAACAGACAGAGGCTAAATTTAGCCTCTATCCCCATTCTTCTGCCGTCGACGTCGATCATTATTCGGCCAATGTCGGTGGTCCTGCCAGTGTCGGTTACCATTAAAATTGCATTTCTACAACTTTTCTTCCCCCCACAAATGTGAACTCTTTTGGCACTTGGCATTCATGTTTTCTCTCTCTCCTTCTTGCACAACAAGCATCAGCAGGTACAGGCACTCTGTAGAGATAGCTCCAAGTTCTTGGCATCTGCAGGTCCATTAACAGCTTTAACAACAAGTTTTCTCCATTCTTCCTTCAACAAGTAGGAGGTAAGTACTATCTAGTTTTCTATTTCATTTATTATTTGATTTCATCTGCTAATCCAGCCCACTATCCACAACCTTCCCTGTCCTTCCCTGAGAGGTTGAAAAGCCTTCTCAAATCCCTGTCTCCCATTCATCCCCCTTTTGCCTCTATTACTCAGCTAGTCACTCTCTAGACAATACTCTCAGTTTAGTTAGCCTTGCATAGACCCCTAAATAGTCCCTTAGACCTCCAGGCAATCCCTCTAACCCCCAAACAGGCTCCCTAACCCTCAGCTGAAACCTCAGACCACTCTGCAGACCAAAACCCAGACTTGAAACTTGTCCCAAGCCATCACCCCGACCGACCTCGACCATTGCCCCTATCGACGTCAGCATCCTAACCGACGTCGGTGACCTTCCTTGACCGACACCAGCAAAACCCCTGACATCGATGACTATGCAAAGCAGATTGCTACATATCAGGTACGCATTTGCTTTTTATTTCCTTCATTTAGTCTTTCATCATTTCTATTTCTATCAAATATTCTATTTTTAACAGTGAACTATCATCCTCCGAGAAGTCTTTGCACTTCTAGGACCAAGATTTCGCTTGGCAGTCCACTTTCTTGTCATCTAACGATTTTTGTGTTTTAGTCTCTTTCTCTTTTAGGTGTCATCCTCCACAACCAAAGAGGAGTTCCTGCTATCATCTGAATCTAGTGTGCAAGTCCACAATCTAGGTACGTACAAACTCTCATCCTTTCTTCTTAGTTTCTCATTTTTCCTTTCTTGAATGTGAAAAGTGAAATCTCATACAGAAACACTAACTTAAATGTCAAGTGATTCGACTACTTCTCTAACACAACCACTGGTCCACGGCACAGTGCATGAACGGGGCTTTTGTTTCTAAACAACCCTTATCCATGCCATCATTATGGTCCTTATCAATGAAAGAGCAATGTGCCTCTCACTTTTTCTTACATCTTGGTCACACATCCAACCCAATCCTTATTAATCGAACCAAAACCCAACCAAATCAAACCAAAATCTATTTTTAGACCATCAACATGACATAGTCCATTTCACATAGTTTCTATGGAAAAAAATACATATGGAAACTATCGACCAAACACAATTTATGTTAAGCATAAACCATTACTTGCTGAAGCATAAATAGACTCATTCATTTTTAGCATAGACCCATCACCGATATGGAAAATTGCTAGAGATGAAAGACCACTCAACCAATGTTACAGAATACACCATCACCCAATATGGAAAAGGCTGTAACATCATCCTACCTTCATCATGTCATCATGACCAAGACCAATCATCAACCATTTTGCCTCTTCATCTGAACTACATTGGTTAAAGGCCCTAACAATGAGGGCTATGTAGGCAGCACTCAAATGACAGGACGTCTTTTGGGGTTAGCTCGACTGCATTTGTTTGTTCATCTACTTGATGGACAAACCATTTTGACCTTTGAACATGACCTTAACCATAACCAAATCCAACTATCGACCACTTTTGACCCTTTTCATCCCTTTTAGAGAGAACTACATCAGCCTGAGGCCCTAAAAACAGGGGCTATGTAGGCAACACTTAGTTGACATGGGGTCTTCTGAGGTTAGCTCGGCCATTCCTTCATCCATCCATCTAATGGACCATCTATCAACACCCACCATTTGAGACCAACCTATCTCGACCCACCTTGACCAATGACCTTGGAGATCGCACCTATCTCCTCCGACTCTGACCACTTCCAAGACAAACATTGCCTTGGTTGTTTTTGCATGTATGCTACCTCACGAATGGTTAGCAAAATTGTTCGCAACCCATCTTTTGACCCTCACAAGTATAGGATCGCAAGCCGGTTGATCCCCACTACTTGTGACATTTTCATGTTTCCAAGAGCACTTCTTGAGCCCGGGATACTTGGACCATGATGACCATTGGAGCTACAGCTTAGATTGAACAACCCGATCAACTACAACTAATGTTGGGGCCTAGTTACTTCAATTTTGGCACTCCTCGACCCTTGACCTATGAAAATTTGACCTAACCATCTCATGAAGTGGTATGCATGCAATCTCAACTTTTGTAGTGTTCACACCCCATCTTCACCATTTTCATCCACTCTCTATCAAATCAGCACCCGATTCCAAGTTCACTTCCCTTGACTCCCACTTTGAGGGGGAATACCTGATCCCACATCTGGTGTAATCAACTCATTCATTTTTTGTCTTGCAGTTCATTTGAACAACCAACAAGACAAAAGCAACCTCATCCCATACCTAGGGCAATCAACTCCTATTTTTGTCTTGCAGTTCATCTAGAATAACCAACAAGACAAAAAGGGGCAAATGTAGACACCGAAATCATGTCTACTCCTTGGTCATCCTCCCCCCTTAGTCCCCTTGGTCCACTTAACCACTCCTAACCTATGTCTTATTAATTTAAAATAATTATCTTATTTTAAATTAATAATTCTCTCCCCTTGCCATCTCACACTTAACACCTCACCACCCTTGGATGCCCTCCTTGGATTCTCTCCACTACCCCTTGCCAAGTCTTAAATGATTTAAGACCCCATTTCCCTTATCCCACTCAACCTCTCGCCCATTTTAATCCACCTTCGACTGTTTCTTCCCCCGGCCCGCTGACTCGACAGTTGCGAAAATGGATAGAAGGCTATTTTTAGCCTTTCTGCCCACCTTCTAGCCACCGACGTCGGTTAGTAGTCAGCCGACATCGATGGTTTTACCAGCATCAATTACCTTCAAGACTGCATTCTTGACCCAAATGCAAGATCTGTCTTTCAATCCTTCAATCCAACCTTTCAATCTTCAACAATTTGATCTTTCATTCTTCCAAGCAGCTGACCTTCCAATCTTCAGACCTCTCTCTCTCTCTCTCTCTCTCTCTCTCTCTCTCTCTCTCTCTCTCTCTCTCTCTCTCTCTCTCTCTCTCTCTCTCTCTCTCTCTCTCTCTCTCTCTCTCTCTCTCTCAGGCACAACAGCAAGCTACAACAACAACAGGTACTCTGCATTAGCCATTCCACCTTGCTGGAGGTCTTCTACACCAACAGCATCAGCAACTAGTCTACAGCACTCCTTCTTCAGTAAGCCACAGGTAAGTATTCCCTCTGTGTTTTCATTTCAATTATTTAGACTGTTAGTTACTACTTTTTAGACTACTGCCCAAACCTAACTTTCTCTTCCCTGAGAGGCTAAAAGGCTTTCTCTAATCTTTGTCTCCTTGTTGCCTCTGTCTTCTATCTGGTCCCTCTTTTAGACCATACTTTCTACCTACATAGAACTCTAAACAGACTCTCAAACACCTCAAGCCATTTTGTTGACCCCAAACAGACCACAGACCCATCCATAGACCATAAACTCATCCAGACCTCATCCAAAGACTACTGCCCCGACCGACGCCAGCCGCAAAGACCATTTCCCCCACCAACGTTGGTAGACTAATCAACGTCGGTAGACTTGAAAACTGACGTTGGCAGCCTAACCGACATCGGTGACTGTGACCAGACCGACAGCAGCATTCAGGTAAGCATTTGCTTCTATTTATGTTTTAGTCTTTAATCATTTCAGTCTTTTATCATTCTGCTTTTTATCAAACATTCTTTTGACAATTAGTGGGCTGTCATCCTCCAAGAAGTCTTTGCACTTCTAGGACCAAGCTTTCGCTTGGCAGTCCACTTTCTAGCCATCTAACAATTTTCTTGTTCTAGTCTCTTTCTTCTATAGGTGTCATCCTCCACAACCAAAGAGGAGTTCTCACAACGTCTGGATAATGGTGCGCAGACCTCATCCGGGTATCTTCTAACCCTAGACCATTTCCTTTAGTTTCTCATTTCCTTTTGAATTTGAAAAGTGAAAACTTGTTTGGAAACAGATATCAAATCCAAAGAGTTTGATAATGAAGATCTTTTCTTTGAAGAAAATTAGAAGAACACCAATTCATAGTAGGAAAAGAAAAGAAAGTTTGTACCAAATTGGTTAGGTCCTTACATTGTTATTCCTAAATATGGATTAGGTGTCTATACATTGACCACTAAATATGGAGAATAAATTTATGAGCCCATGAACATCACACATATCAAGTGACTCCATGATTAAAGTCTATAATTCTATTATAGCTAAAAAGTAAAAAAAATAAAAAATAAATCAAAATAAAAATAGAAATAAATTTCAAAAAGTGAAAACCATTTTTATGGCACTTTGGACAAGTATCATGGTTGAAACTAGTGTTTTTCACCATGCATAGTGTTATTTATCTATAAGTACCCTTTTACTTAAGGGTGTCATCATTCCATCATGTTTTCACTCCATCTCATCCTACATTGTCCACATCTATCCAAGCCTAAGTAATTTTAGTCATCCATTTATCTAAGTCATCCCATCCTTGCCAATGTTCCCATCTGTTGTATTATTTGACCTTGACCTACATATGAATTAGGTATTAAATTTTGTTTTAAAAACATCTTGGTATACCCAAACTTTCACAAGAAGCATATTGTAGTACACACTAGTTTAGAAAAAGAAAGATTGTGTATATGACTCCTGCTTGACATAATCAATGGTTATTCATCCTTCATCCCTTCAATATTCCATCCATTACCATATCCATCCCTAATTCTAGATTTTTCCCCCTTTGTTAATATCTTAGTTGTTAGTCCAAAAATTCATATAAAATCTAAAAAAATTATAAAACCCATAAAAAATTGAACAAAAATATAAATCCCATAAAATCCAAAAACATAAAAATACAAAAGACATAAGAAGCTCCAAAATCTATAAATAATTGACATTTTTTCTGTCCATAATTTAGCTATAAATACTTATTTCACCTTAAATAAATAATTTTATCCTCATCAAAATTTATTATTCCCAAATATAACCCCTCACATATATCATTCCTAGAAAAAAATAAGGCTATAAATATCATTATCATCATTTCTCAAAACCTAAAGTTTTTAGCTTAACAAAAAACATAAATAAAAAATAATTTGCCTACTTATTTTTGTGTGTTTGTTTACTTTCTTGTTATCTATTTTTTGTGTTGTTTGTTGTTATTTTAAATATTTTTTACTTATTGCATTGAGTCAATTTATATGTGTATTATAATAGTGACATCATGATTCATCCTATCATACACAATATGAAAAATAAGGTTACTTAAAACATTTAGTAATCCTATGAAAGAATAATAGAAAATAAGTCATATACATCTACATCATCACATTTTTATAGACATTTTATCTATAATAAAAATCAATTCAAATCATCGTATGCTAAATTTATAAAACTAACATTCATTCCTATTATCTATAGCCTACTAACTAAACAATCATTACTCAATCTAATGACTAAGTGTGTGTCAAAAAAAAATAGCATGAGAGATATCTAAACATTAAATCATAATAAACAACACATCCATAAACATCCATCATATATCCATAATCACAATAACAACATGAGATATATTTTATAAGACCAAGAAATAAATACACACACACAATTATATATATATATATATATATATATATATATATATATATATAGTTAACTCTCATTATGACTCTATGTAGGATGACTTCAAGGAGGTGATATTTTTTATGATCTTCAAGGTGATTTATGTGATGATATTTGTATAAACTTCTAAGGTGGATTGATGGCACTCACCAATTTTTTTAATGGATGTCCAACATGTCATTGTGATTATATTATCCAGATTGCCTGGTCTACACTTTAAATACATAGCATATGAAGATGCCCTCTGTTATAGTATCACCACCTAATCATATAACCTTTTGTAGTGGGTCACATGATGCATATCTCTTATAACATCTGACATAACCTTCACAAGGTTAGGTGCAATCAATATCTCATGTGCTTTGTCTCTCTCAGTATGCAACCTCTATGCCTCACCCCATACTTTATCTCTCTCAATGTCTAACATTTGCACCTCCCACCATGTTGTATCATGTTTGACCCATATCATATAAAGCACAAAATACCTAACCACCAGTATTTCATCTCTCCTTTGTAACTCTATCATTAACTAATATACCTCACTCTATAACCAAACTATCTCTATTATTTTCACAACTAGTTTTATACCATCTTATCCTTCATAACCCATCAACCTAGCTATCTCACTATCCCTAAATACAATATCATGCTATATGATATATATCAAAGCATCATACTTCACCTATCTAACTAGCCCTAATAGCCCTACTCCATCCCCTTGTAATAGTAAAAACTAGTGTCATAGATTCATCTCCACCATCAACCCCATATCTATCACCAATAAGTAATGGATATATTACATCCACAGTCACACTTGTATCACCTCCTCCATATCCACCATATCCCCCTTCATATCTCTCAGTCAGTATCTATATAAATAATATGAACATCTCAACCCTATCCTCCTTCACCTCCTCCCCAACTATCCTAACCACTTACCCCCACATCTTATATTACACCATCTCCATTGTTGTGTCTTAAAAATACTCTAAATATGCTCTTGTAGGGTCTTGGGCCTCTAATTTGAATAGTCATACTTACTAGTTGAATCTAATTACATAATGCTCTATATACAACTATGGTACATCAATAACATCTCATCTCCTATGAAATGGCATAACCTAAAAATAGATATAACTAGTCTTAATTATCCTCAGAACTACTACCAGACCCTAAGGTTTACACTCCCTATCATATGATCAAAAATGGGGGGACATTTCAAAATACCATGTTGAATACCAAATTGTCTTAACACCCTATCCGACATGTACCTCTCAATATTTTACTCATGTTACCCCATAATATAACATGGTCTAGTCACATAATCCATATATATAATGTCCTCCACCCATAATGGGTTTTCTTCCTTTTATGGTCTCCATGTTATGTCCTATAGAGTCAACTAATTTAATGCTTACCTATGGTACACAAAATCTCCTAAGTGTCATTATTGGCCAACCACTATCACATGTCATTTATAAGTAAAAGGATCCTCCTATACCCTCACTTACAGTTATCCTATTGTTCACTCTAAGGTTATGTGATCTCATGTTCATACATGTAGAAGTGTGAATGCCCTAATAATATTCCCATCCTTGTACACTAGTGCATGAAACTCTCTGTATAAGTATTATATCACACAAATAATGCACACATACTCTCCATAAAAATCAAACACATCACCCATGTATCTTCTAACCTAGATATAAATTGTCTCCCACTCTTATCAAGCGGTTATAATCTACTAACAAAAATAATCAAAACCAGAGGTAGTGGATCCATCTCTCCTCCTACCATACATGCATCCAAATTGATACGTAAATCCACTATCAAGATAATGGTATCCTCAAATAATCTATCTAGTGATGCAACATGTGTAGTCTCCCTCTAATATACCATCATATCTAATATCAAGATATGTAAAATCCTCCAAACATCTTCCAACATCACAATCATCCCCTTTATCAGTAGATGAAACATACTTGTATTTGCATGCCAACACTTTTTCAATGCCATAAAAACACCCCTACCTAACATTTTAGCTATAAAATATATCCTCATATCCTATACAACCCCATACTTATAATTTGTGAAGTCAAACATCAACTTTAGCACTATAGACTATCTCTCTCATACAATAATGATTGACAGTCTCTCCTACAAAACACCACTAAAAATACACATACTTAATTTAATTTACCCTCAAATCAAAAACACATCACCAATATTCTATAACAAATCCAAAAACTCACTATCCTAATCACTTCATCATAAATTTCCCTCTAGATGAATTCATTATTCGTCAGAATGATTTCCCCAAAAATTTGACAAATTCACTACATATAAAAAATATGTTGTAGAAATTTAAAAATCACTACTTAAGTGATAAATTATCTATTATCATGAATGAATGTTTTTTAGTGATTTTGAAATCATTGCTTAAATATGACTTCATTGTTCCTCATACTGAATTTTCTATTTATGAATATGAAATTACCACTCAAGTACATTGATTTTTTATCACTCACTTAAAGTGCATTTATTACAAAATAAATGCAAATCTCACAAACTTAAAACACTACTTATTGGTGCCTCACTTCCCTCTGCTCTTTAATTATCCCTCACATGTTCATTACCATCTTATTGGCTAGGATACAATCCATCATAACTCAAGGTCTTCTGAAAATCAAAAACACAAAAAATCCTAGGTGGTAAGAGTGAAAATGAAATCAAATTCACCACTATATTCTATTTATTCAACCAACCCAACCAATTTTTCCCTTTAAAATCATTTCTTTCATCCATTCCAACTCCATCTTCTCCTTTCATGAGCTTGTACATATATTTTCATCATATACAACAATATGAAATTACCCAACTCATTTTTGTGCAATTGCATATCAATTAATTTAATCAAATCACACTCATCAAGATGCATCTTTCCCAATCCAATCCCCATCACCCTCCCCCCTCCACTTTGGTTATATTATTTATATGGGAAAATCAAATAATATAAATCAAAGCATGCAAACATTTTACTCTAGTACGTTAATCTCATCAACACATCTATAAACATTCATTAAATACACACCTAACCCTTCTCTTTCATTTTTAGATCTCATCTATATCTTTTCTCCTCATGTGACTTCTCGATGGGGAATCTAATTATCAAATTAATCAATCAATCCACACGTGGAATATTTTTGCACATATCTCCCTTCCACTTTTCTTCATTATTTAAAAATTCATTGCTTATTCTAGTCACAACTCCATTTCAAAGAGGGGAAAATATAGACACCTAAATTTTACCACTAGAGTGTCACAATTCAATCTACTAATTATCAATATTCTTCACTCATCAATTATCTTTACTAACCCATTCTTCTATAAAAATATAGATTTTATCCTAGTCCTTATAACATCAATCCTTTTGATTAATTAAATAATCAATCCATATTAGTTAAGTTGATTAATTAATAATTTAATCATGCACCCAAAATTCTAAATAAATAATAAAAAATTAATAAAAAACTAGTCAATCCACCTCATCATCCTACTCAACCAACCACATTTAACTCCCTTAATTTCCTCATTTAACCACTAACCAACTTGTTCAAACCTCATTAAAACATTCAAATGAATTCAAACACCTTCATTAAGACATTCCACATCCTAATGACCTCATTTAAGACATTTTTACGCATTCTTACAAAAATATTTAAGACTTTCAACTCATTCAATGCCCATTCAACAAACTTGACCACTTCTTTTAAAAACCTCATAAATCCTCAACATATTCATTGAATGCTTTTGATCTGTATATTGAATATCCACCATTAAAATTTTAAAATCATAAATAAATATGGATTAAATATTACTATCCATTCTCCCTCAAAAAATATATAAATTTACGTAATTTCCTTTGTTTTGGGACACCCATTATCAATCTATTGAAATTATCATCGTGCACCATTTGAAATTAAAAAATATCAATCAAACTATCATCATGTTGCTGAGATCTCTTGCATAGGAGTTTAATTTGAGAAACCACATATCAAGTGATCAAGAGAAAATACAAGGTAACAAATTATAACTGTCTTCATTATTGGTAAGTGAAGGTATGTCTTGTGTTTATCTCTTTCAAGCTCTATCTGAGGTTTATGTTGAGTTTAGAATAGGTTTCAATTTTTATTCTTAGTTCATATCTTTAGTTCTATGTTATATCATTCACAATATCCAAATGAACATGTATACTCATGTAACCCTTGATATACCCCATGTTAAGAAGAGTAGACTTGGATATATATATGTTTGTTATCTTGTATGAGTACTTACACCTACTATTACCTAAGTTTGTAGGAGATAGATATTAGGGGTTTTAGTCTAGTTTTTACCATGTAGTAACAACCTTGATTGTTATAATATAATAATAAAAAATAGAGTGTGACTAGCATAGCTTACCATACACAAGCATAGGCACATTTTTAATACAATAGCTAAATAACATCAAAGTACACATGAGACATATGTGAGTGCATATATAGTGTCACATAGTGATATGAATTGTATTGGCGATATGAGTGAGATATAAAGGGATGATTATATTCATTATAGTAATTTATTGTGTGTTTACTAGATTATCAAACTAATAATAACATCCCTATTTTTAATGTGATTATATATGTAGATGATATTATTAATAATTTTTTTAGACATGACATATTTAGTGCTTGATGGGGTGAGTGTTATATAGTCTAAAACTCATGGTGTACAAGATTAGGGCACAAGACAACCATCATTAGCATATGTTTCTTATGAATAAAGTTTGAGATCTTTTGTGTATGGTGTTAATCAATGTTTGAGTGGTGATGATATTCATCCATATTTTTATGGTGTGAAAATAAAAATAAAATTTTATTGATGTAAAATGAAACAAAACTCATGAAATAACATATACTTTTTTTAATCAAATTTTATACATTTGATTGTAAAAATAAATGGACTACTTATTGACATACACATAACATACTATCTCCTTGCCTCTTTTTGTGCTCCTTGTTGGGATCCAAGTTTAGTATATTGCATTATCATTTCCCATACATGACAAACTAAGTTAGCTATATGCTCAACATCTTCAACATCCCTAGGTATACATAATATTGCTTATGAATGAATTAACTTTTTCATTATTAAATTTGTTTACATGTGAGTCTGAATTATACGATGATTTTGTGTATAGGAGAGGGAGAATTTATGTTGGTCATGTCATTAAACTTACTATTTTACATGTCTTAAAGGTTAATGTTTCACATGATTTTGATCTAACTATTCAAGAATCTAATTAGCCACATCTTTAGTGTGGAACTGATACTAGTTAATTAGAGCTATATATAAATTTATACATATAACTTAGAATATAAATTAACTATAAACATAGTATGATATATTCTATTGAATATATTTTTATGCATAAGGATCCACTAACCATGGGCCATGGTTGTGATATGTATTTATTTATTAATCAACACTTAATTTTGATTTGTGTATTGATATATGTATTGAATTTAATAAGATAATATTTTTACGGAGTTATAATGAATTATTATTGTGTCTCGAATGTAGGATCAACCAAATTATTTAGGGATTAGATACTCACACTAACTTACAATGTCATTTGTATTAATTTATTTATAATTATGTACTTGAGTTTATTTGCATCACATGTATTTGGTTTTATTCACATCACATTTTATCTCAAACAAATGCTCAATCATATGTATGTATATTTATATGCATATATACATATATACACGCATGCATGCATGCATGTGTGTACATGTTTGTGTGTGTGTGTGTGTGTGTGTGTGTGTGTGTGTGTGTGTGTGTGTGTGTGTGTGTGTGTGTGTGTGTGTGTGTGTGTGTGTGTGTGTGTGTGTGTGTGTGTGTGTGTGTGTGTGTGTGTGTGTGTGTGTGTGTGTGTGTGTGTGTGTGTGTGTGTGTGTGTGTTTATAATTCACTACACTTCACTATATTGTAAGCACTATTATGTTATCTCTATCATGATGTTTATAATTCACAATATGATGTTATATGAATAGAGAATTTTTGAGTCTTTATGAATTATGTTATAACATAAATATCAAAGAAAAATATATTATGTTACCTATCTCATACATCAATCATTATGGTAGTGATGTAAGTTAAAAAACATTATCATGCTCATTGCATAATGAATAAGATTAATAACATTCGTATTTTAGGTGAACTCTAACCTAGATAAGATAAATCATGTTTGTGTTGTCACTTAGCTGAGAGAATGAGTGGAAATGAATAATATGTGCTCTTAAAATTACTTCATTATAATTTCCTCTCTAAAAATTAATGTACTTGAATTATATAAATGTTAGATATTATCATAGATAAATTAATTTATATTTGGATTCCATGAATGTTATAAACCTCACTAATGGTAAAATGATACATTATATGCTAAGAAAACTAAAACCTCCACTTGGGTCAAGATATAATAAATTAAAAATATGTAAGTGCCTTACATCACACCCTAATATGAGTTCAAATACCATTATTTGAAAAATGGTTTAGGGTTTTGATTTTAAGATTTAAGGTTTTAAAAACCTAGACTAAACTATTTTAGTGTGAATTTACATTTTAAAGTTAATTAATTTGAGTTCAAATCCCAATTTAATAGATAAATGGCACATCCTATGCCCAAAAAAATAAAACGTTTACTTAAAAAAGGCTAAAATAAATTTAAACATTGCAATAAACATTGATATTCAATTAATCATACATTTAGTTTAACTCATGTGTAATAATTTATTAGTAGTAAAAATTTTATTTGTGAAATGAATTATATTAATTTCACAAAGATCAACTTTATTATTAATTCATCAATATCAACTGTGTAATGGAAATATATTTTAAATTAAAAAACTAATATATAATATTCATGATTTTTTTATGTGCATAAGATTTTTGTCTCTAAAAAAATAATACATCCAATAATTGACAAAAATGATTCTTAGAAAGTAATGACATCCAATATTTATAGAAGTTTGGATGTTTGGATTAATTTAAATATCATATATGTAAATTTAATTTATAGTTACAAGTTAATTGGTCTAATTTTAAATATTTCTAATGAGAAAATGACACATTTTTTGCCAAACAAGTTAAAATTTCCACTTCAGATAGGCTACAATAAACTAAAAATTTATAAGTGCTTTCTCATGTACCCCTATTTGGTGGTTTGGTGTATACTTACATTTACAAGTTAATTGATTTGAGTTCAAATACCACTACTAGTCAAAGGGTTTAGGGTTTAAAAACCTAAATTATTTGGTGGAGTTACATTTACAAATTAATTGATTCCCCATTCAAATTCTAAGTTAATGGGAAAATGAAACATCTTATGTCAAATAAGCTAAAATATCCATTTAAAAGAGGCTACAATGAATCTAAAATTTGAAAATAATATTTATATTCAGCTCACTCTTATATTCAATTCAATTCATGTGTAATGAATTATAAGTATTAACATTTATATTAAATTCACTCTTATATTATGAAGCTCAAATGTATAATGAACCCTATTAATTTCACGAAGACCAAATGTGTAATGAAAGGTATTTTAAATTTAAAAAATTCAAGCACTCAATATTTGATGAAAATGATTCTTATAAAGTGGTGACATCTAATAGTTGGTAATTATTGATGTTTGAATTACTTAAAATCATATGTATGTGAACTTAACATACAATTACAAGTTAATTTATCGAATTTCAAATCTCACTAATATAAAAATGGGACATAATGTGCCAAGAAAGCTAAATCTCCACTTGAGATAGTTTAAAATAAGTTAAATTATTATAAGTGCCTTGCCATTATTTTGTGTTTTGATATGGAGTTTTATTTACAAGCTAATTATTTGAGTTCAAATCTCACTAAAAAGGAAAATGGTTTAAGGTTTAAGGTTTATAAAACCTAAACCCTAAATACATTTTGATATGGAGTTACATTATAGCTTTAATTTATTTGATTTAAAATCCTAAGTTAATGGGAAAATGGAATATCTTATGCAAATAAAGCTTGGGAAAATAGCACATCCTATGCCAAACAATTTAAAACCTCCACTTAAAAGAGGCTACAATAAAGACAAAATTTTCAAGTAACATTTATATTCAATTCACTATTATATTCAATTTTTTTAATGTGTAAGGAATTATAAGTAGTAGCTTTTACATTAAATTCAATCTTATATAATTGTAGACAATCAAATTTACTCATTAAGTTTTTGACAGTGTTTAATCTTGACATCCTTACCTTGTTCTATTCACCATTTTGTTAACTTACAATCTTTATGATAGCCTTAAATATTTTATTTACTATTTTAAAATTACTATAAACATCATTCATGCATCCCTATTTTTCTTACATTTTCATGTCATCCAAATCCCAAAAGTCTATGTCCTTTTAGGAAAAGACCACACTATGCAGACATGGCTACAACTCAGACTTACCTCCCATGCTCTATTGATAACTTTTGAAATTTGAGATATTTCATATTGTCCCTCCCACACTTTTAACAAGGTCAGTTAATGGAAATATTTTAAATATTCCTCTATATAATTACATTAAATCCTCTCAAATATTCATATAATAATCACTTGAAAAATATACTGCACATTAAGGAAAAGGGCACTACTATTTCCAATTTCACTTTTATTTTATTTTAATAATTTAAGACTAAGTTTGAAGATAATTTATTATAGAAACTATGATTTCAATATTTCAAGTCTTCTGTACATCAAATTATCTCCCATGGTTTATCAATAGACCCTCTTAGACAATCATAGGCACTCAAATAGAAAAAGCAATTACACAGTCAATCATGATGTATCTATTGTCAATAGACAAGGAACAATGCACCCATGTATACACTAGTGTGGCCATATACCATAAGATGAAATAATTTATTCTCTAGTTACAACACAATTCATATATATTTCTATCTAATTTTACATCAAAAATCTACCTACATAGTCATCATAAGTCAAATCTAATCTAGGTTTGTACATTTCATTATTTAATTAATATTTATAACTAATTTTAAATTATGGATTTTACTATGTTTTACATTTAGGTTATATATATTATGTAAACTAAAGTATTATTTCAATATTTTATTATTTATTACATTTTATTGGTAAATAAAAATAAACACATAAACATTATAGTGACCCCCTAAATTTATTTGAACACTACTTGTTGTTTTCTTGATTTTTGTTCTATGATTTCATACAAATTTATGTAAATACCTAACATTGAAATAAAATAATATTAAACTTTTAATATAAATTTGACACCATGAGTCAAACTTGTTTGACCTTGGATTTACTTTGATATTAAATAAATTAACTTTTCACCTTAGATAACATCTAACATTGAAGCAATTTTATTTCAACCTTAGGTTGAAATTTGTTGATCTTCATACACAAATATTTCATTTCTAAAAATATTTTATTGTTATTTATTTTTAAAAATGTGTTCTAAAGTTGTTAAATTACTTAGTTACTATCATTTCAAGTTAAATAGTGATTTATTTCATGACCAGTGTGGTGTGAGGGGTATTTCCCCAATACTCAAGCCATTATACAATACTAAACACAAATTTTAGTTTCTTTATACCTCAAGGTATGTATAAAACACCTAGGTTCCTTTATTTATATCATTAAAAACCTCTGTAGTCATTTTATTTGTGGTATAACTAAGAGGAGCATATCACCCCATAAATTTATCTCAATGTACCCTTAGAGATAGGATAGTGGTCTACATGCATGGTTTAACCTTTGTAGTTAGTGCTCTAAAATATTGGGCCAACACTAATATACAAATGAGTAAGTATAATTAAGAGACCACACAATCATTCAAACCTTTACCTATTTCAACTATATACCTTATTTTTTTTATTGTATTGTATTCATAATGGGATCAATAAATGAATGTTTCTTTCATATGTTACATAACATTATGCAATTTATTTTCACATCTTATATTAAATTTCATGACCATATTCATTATTTTCTTACATGGATTCAATTCCAAATTAATAGATAAACTATACTAAATAAGGACCAATCTCATGGCCTTCTTATTTCAAATGGTTGCAATATTATTTCAATAACTTTATTAAAATATGAAATGACTTGGAAACAAGAGGAAGCATATGTTATACATTGTATTAGATCTACAAATTCATAAGATCTTCCAATGCTTACTTCATACCATTTTTAAGGGTGTATTATGGCTCATATTTTAGAACCCAATAATCAATAAAAGTCTAGTGAGAGTGATGAATCAAAATTCATGTAATATCTTCATGAACATGTAGAAAAATTTGATTCTTTCTTATATGTTTCTAGAGATGAATATAATAAAGGAACTAAATCTAGCACTTCCAATATTACCTCTTCCACTAGTGAATACATTCTATTTATTCACCTTTACTCACTTCCATAACACCATCCCTTGGTTTAGAAAAATCACTTAGTTTCCAACAAGTATCCATACCTATGCTTACTCATTCTAATCATACTCCAATTATCTCTACAAATACTACTTTTGAGCATATAATTCTTGTCTTACAAGCTATGCTATCTCAAATTGAGCAAACTCTTTTTCATACTAGCCCCACTTTGAATCATGTCCATTATTACATAACCCTTTATCACCAAAAGTTACATCTTATCCATTACTCATTGGATTTGTGGATATTAAGCTTCCCTTATATGAAGGCAAAGTGACCTTGAATAAATTTTTTGTGCATTATATGCATCTTGTCTAGACTATGCAAATAATGACAAATTTTTAACAAATCTTTTTACAAAAAGTCTCAAAGTATGATCCTAGATGATTTTATGATCTTCCTCTTTAATGTTTAAATATTTTCAATCCATTGGAAAATCAGTTTTTAACACACTTTTCTATCAACATTGGTGAAAATTTATCATATGCTAAAAATAAAAAGCTCAAATAAGGTGTATTGAGATAATTATTGAATATGTTATAAAATACAATACTATGCTAACAAAAATGACAAATCAAATTGTTGATAATGATATCCAATATATATTCACTCAAAGTTTGTTATCTCCACTGCAATAGTCAATTATTTTTGATAAATTCATATCTTTTGATGAATTTTTCCACACATTTTTAGAGTGTGAGGTCAAAATTATTACCTTGCACAAGCTCAAATATAATTCAAATTATCCTTATAATTCAAATATTAAGTTTCAAAACAAACCAAATTATAAGAGAAAATATAATGAAATCAAGTATGAAGCTAATATTACAGTTAAATTTATCTCACAAGTAAAACAAAAACTACATTTACAAGTTCCACTAAGGATATAATTTTCAAGGTTACCAGCACCTCCTCATGTATTTTTGAAAAATATAATTGAATGTAATATTATCTCTCTTCCTAAACCAATGGAAGTATAAATGTCTAAACCATAATCTAATTTTTTTTTATAGCAATTCATATTGTGACTACCATCAATGTATTGGTCATTTCGTAGATAAATGTTTCAATCTTGGGAACAAGATTCAAAACCTCATTTATGAGAATAATATCGATATTGGGACACTTAATAAATATGTTGAGACACAAGCAAGTGAAAATTCAAAACTAAAAATATTTGTGTGTTTAATCTCATTATTGCTTAAATTATCTTACAAATTTTCCCCTATTTTAGAACACTATCATTCTCATCAATACGATCTCTTAAAAATTATATTTTTCCTCCTACCAGCAATACACAATCAACCTATATGATTTTGTCTTCTTATTTCTCCTTTTCTTAGTTCTCTATCCAATAGTACATAGTCAACCCACATGACTCTTTACTCTTCTCATCCTATGTTTTAGTAGTAATCTGTTGACCCACTTGACTCTGTACCTATTGGCTGACCCTGTTCTTCTATCTGGCCAACTTAGTTCTTTATCTAGCTAACTCTATCCATGATTCTCTTTATTCTTTCCTAAATCCTATTCCTTTCATCAAGCATCATGAAACTATTTCACAAACTAGGGTTTGGATGAATTTATTGAAAATATTTCAATTAATTTGTAGTTTTCTAATTTTTTAATTTAGGAAAAATCATGAAAATGTTACAAAAAATAAAAAATAATTAGCCCTAGGGTTTCTAGGATTTTTGTGCAAAAATTTGAAGTGAGTCAGGTTCACCAAATGTTTTTTTGGGGGAATTAGAATGTTTAATTCCTAAATAAATAAAGGTCTGAGTAAATGTAAATTATTAATTAATGTGTCTCAATTAGACTACTAATTTCTGTTAAAAGATATGTTTTTTACATTTTCTAAAAATAGTAAGAAGTGTGAAGAAATCAAACTTAGCTTATTCTAGGCTAAAACAGATGATGTAGGATTTAGAAATTTATATACAAGGATGGTAGACTATCATAAATAAGACCCACAACTCTATTTATAGATTGGATAGGAGTTCCAAACTCAGGATAGCCTATTACTTGGCATTATAGTCCACTTTTTGGAACTATTGTCAACTTTTAGATCTATTGTCCACTTCTATCACTATTGTCCTGATGGTCTAACTTTTTTGGATTCTATTTGGCAAGCCTGTGACACCCTAGTAATGAAACATTTAAGCTTAGGTCCATGTGGAACTCATTGTGTGTCTAATTCAATCTTCAAAACCCTTAGGAGTTCTTGGTACTTGAACTTGAGTAGCAAACTTAGGAAAGAGAGAAGGGTTTAGTGTCTAAAGGGTATGCTAGATGCACTTCACATCTTATGTGTGGGCATTTTTTCCTATAATTACATCTATCTAATTGAGCTTTAATGTTATTAAATTTAGAAATAAAATTAACAACTTTTTCATCACTTTTCATAGGTGTAGTCATCAATTCAAGGATTAATTTAATAATTTTTTAGAGATGAGTACCCTCATGCATGGACTCAAAGAGTTTCCAAGTATCCCTAAGATAGTTTTAATTACCAATGTGAGAAGGAATTCATCTTTAACACTGCATAATTTAATATACATAGATTCTTGTGACTTCTATTGAAATTCATTGATAAGATCAAGGGTCACATATCATTCAGAAAGGAATTTTTCAATCCCAATGACAATATTCCACAATTTCTAAGTAAAAAAATCATCTTTAACATTTTTTTTTTAATATATTATAGTTATTTATATTAATCATTTTTTAATGTACTATGATCTAAAAATATTGGCATGGATAGCCAAATGTATGATAGAAATTAGGCCTCTCTTGGCCACTCCAAAAGGTTGAGATTAGGCTATATGAAATCCACTCTGAAACTAGTGCACTAGGCTTATATGAAATCCACTCTGAAATGTGGAAGTTAGGTTTTGTATAAAAATCCACTCCCAAATGATTTCAACCACCTATAGATGGAGTAAGGCATGTAACTATTGAGAATACTTGGATAATATGCTAAACTCAAAAAAGAAGAAAAGAAATGTGCCGCACACATTGCCCCCAATCACTAGTGTTTGAAACATGTATTATAATCTATAAGTTATACCAACTGTCATATCTAAAATTAAAAGTGAGATCCATCATGTTGTGCATGATCCCCCCTATATCTGGGTTCTCTAAATGTATACATTCTAATTAATATATGCCATTGATGTAGTGATTCATTTATATTTTTATGGATAGATCAAAATATAGAAGATGACCAATTTAAATATGCACTAAAAAATAGGATCATATACTTTGATAGATTAGAATAATAACAAATGAAAATTATTAAAAAAATAATAATACATCATTAAAAAATTAAATAAGTTTTTGATCAAATAGTAAGACATCATGATTTTCAAGGTGAATATTTAGTCTTACTTTGGTATAAATAAAGATAACCTTGAGGAAGTCATGTGAATTTTGACCCCTATGGATGGGGCATTTCAAAATATGTCATTTCTATGGTGAGAAAACATACAACTTGGATTATAGATATGGAACTCATATTCCACTTCCATATAATGGAAAGTATTTTAAGCATTATAATTAGTAAAGTTAGGATATCACCTACCATTCCCCTAGGTGATTTAGGTTTATTGTGTCTTTCCATTTATGATGTGTGTTTATCTTTCCATTGTGTGTTTCTTTCCCACATTTATGATCTTCCCTATTTCATTATCATACATTCATCTTCTTCCTACATAAACTCTAAAATTTCTAATTTAGTGGTATAAAGATGGCTGTAAATGATGATTTTTTCATCACAGTCACTTGAAATATCTTCCTCCTCATCCAAATGGTCTTCACTTGCCTTCCACAGTATTAGTCCTCCTTTGAAAAGGGAGATGGTGGAAGGGCATGAGGTTTTAACTAGAATAGAGAGAGGGGATTCTAAAAGGTTGGGAATTATGAAGTTAGGATACATGGTCCAAGAAGGTTACCATGACTATGCTTGAGGCTCTTGAGGAAGGATGGGTTCTTGAACTGGCACAGGCACATGCTCTTTAATTGGTATAGGTGTAGGCCTTCTAAAGCTTGGTACCTTGAAATCAAGGGATTTACTTGAAATTATAGAGGATTTATTTTGCCTCAAGATAGGAAAGGGAAGAGTGGAGGCAGTTGGCTATGATTTAATTTCTTTTATCTACACAATTAGCTTGTGAATATGCTCTTCTTTATCTATAAAAGGGCTAATTATTTTTGATTTTTTTGAAACATTTTCTTGATTTTTCCTAAATTTAAAAATTATAAAACTAAAATTAATTGAAATATTTTTAATAAATTCATCCAAACCCTAGTTTGCACATACTACCTAATATTATCTTGTGGACCAATCAATCCCCCTAGGTCTTGTCTGCTCAGGACAATAGCGCCACACTAGGACTATAGTGTTGATGCCATTGTTATTCAATTTTGGCACTATTTTCCAAGCTCATTTCTAGCCCCAATTGTCAATTTATTCTAGTTTCCCATCCTTTTCCTTGTTGGCCTAACATTGGCAAATTCAATCCATGACCAATAGATCCCTATAAAAGTCTATTCAAAGATCATTTGGAAAGGGGTTGGAAAATATTATCAAGCAAGAAAGAATACAAGTGAAACCACTTAGGTAATCTTCCCTATTCTTTGCATGTATCCATCCAATATGGTTCCAAGCACCTCTAAATCTTTCTACCAGTACCTAGTCATTTCAAACACACATGGTTTAGCATTTTCTTGCATTCTCATATCATAATTGAACCAAGAAATTTCAAAGGGAGAATTACATATGGATTGATCCCTCTTCACAGTATTGGTATATAGGTTTCATGCCCACATGTGGGGTGTGAAGCACGTCTAGTGCATATTACACACACTAACCCCTTTTTTTTATTTTCCAATGTTTTGTTCAAGTACATTGAAGGCTTAAAAATGAATGAAATTATCTCTAAAAGTAGCACTACTAATAGTGAAGCTCTATAGATTCATAGATAATGTCACACAAACCTACCAAATAAAACCCAAAAATATCAGACTCTTAGGACAACAACATCAAACAAGGACTATAGCATCAATGCCACTCCTATCCACTTTTAGTGCTCCTATCCAATTAGAAAAAGAAACCCATAATTATGTTTGTGACAGTGTCTCAAGCTTGCATAGTGAATATCAGACCCTATCTCAATCAAATCAATATAGTTTAATCTACCTTTCTATTAATTTTCTAACAATTTTCATAATTTTTTATAGCATCTTATATAAATGTTGAGTTAAGACAATTTTCATAATTTTTTATTTGTTTTTCTTGTCTTGTGAGTGTTTATAGGTCAAGTTAGTTGTAATGTTTTGGTCAAGGTTAATATTGGCATGAATTTAATATTTTGAGATAATATCTCCTTTTAAAAACAATTAAATCTTGTGATAAATACAACTTAAAGAATGACACTTGTTAACAAAACAACATACACTTGAATTTTTAAAAATAAGATAGATTTAGAACCAAGAACAAAGTATCAAATTCTAAATGAAAAAATAATGATTCTCAATTTTTTGGAATACCTTTGATATTTGTTTTTAGTGATGCTTATGTTGGGGATGGGGGATTGTCATAATCAATTCCATAATAGTTATGGTTGGTGATGGGTGACATATATGCATGACCATTATAGTACTTATTTTGACATTAGTAGTGTTGGATTCTAGGATAGATATGATATAGAGGATGTTATGATTGTTGATGTGGATGATGAGATGCCTTAACCCTATGTGATACTAGTAAATTGTAAAATTGTGTTGTGATTATGAATCAATGTAAATAGTTATCTCAAGCCAAACATGTGAACCCTTAAATTTTGTCACTACATCTATCCACACACAAGATGTGAAGTTGATTGTAAGCTTCTATAATTATTAAATGTAATATTTTATACTCATATTTTTTAATTCATGTTTTGGTGTTTCTTAAAAAAAATTGTCTGGTAATTTATGGGCATGAATTCGGATTTAACGTTTTCTACCATTTTTTAATATGGTTCAAAGTTGATTGAAGGTTTGACTTTCCTCTGCAAGTGACCCGAGAAGGATGTTTGAGTTTTTCTTGATGTTGTGTGGATTTTTCATGGTGAATTATCTATTGGAGAGTGTTTTATACTCCTTGAGGATCATATTTATGGATTTTTGAGGTTTGATCAATCCATATTCAGCATGAACCATTGCTTGGAAGTTGATTATTTGTTCATTCATGGTGTTTTCATGCACAAGGCAATTGATTGAAAGGTTTTACATATGCAGAGGAGTGTAGTGATGAATGGAATAACTTGAGGGTGTCTTAGGGGTCATGTGTCATGTACCTATGTGCTTTAAAGTGATTTTGTGTTTCCTTTTTATATTTATAAAAATAAAATTTTCAAAATCATTAACCAATAAATAATAAAGATAAATTGAAATAAACACCCTAAATAAAATTAAGTGTCCCTTATTTTATAAATTATAATGGAAGCTGAAATGATTTATAACCTAAAAATTGTTTTTATGTGACCTATCACTATATTTATGTGCATGTAACCCTTAGTCAAGGTAATTACCCATAGAAGATTCTACGGGGAGTATTATTTCCCTAAGGAGTGTTGGATATTATCATTGATGCCAAAGGAATTACAATTAATGTAATTAAAGTCAATAGAATTCTCAATGGAAATATGAAAAAAATTATTATTGGAAATGTCAATAGAAATGTTGATGGAAATGTCAATAGAAATGTCAATGGACACATATTTTGGTGAAGAGGTACCTCTTAGATGAGATTCCTTCTTTGTGAAGATGCTTTTAGGGATATATAAGGTAGATAGAAGGTTGAAAAAGATATGGAAGTTAAGGTGGGAGATATGTGAACATTAATATTGAAGAGAAGGAAGAAAGTGTGTGGAGAATAAAAAGATATATCATACAAACACATGAAGATTTGTAGAATGGAATTAATTATTTCTATCATTCAAACATAAGCATACTTTTGTGGAGAAGAAGAGAAAATTTAATTTTCCATCATTCATTGATGAAGCAAAAATATTATGGTGGAAGTTTTTTTCAATAAAGGTCAGTTCCTTAGAAAGAAGAGATTGGTGTCTCTTGCTCAGTTGGTACTTAGCATTAGGGATTGGTGTCCCTAGTAGGTTGGTGCCTACAAATTGTTTAGCAATAAGATATTGGTATCTCTAGTAGGTTGGTTCCTATGAATTTTGTAAAAATATTATTATTATATGGATGGATTTGGATGATATATCCAAGTAGCCTTTCAAGTGTGATTTTTACCCATCAAGATTTTCCATGTAAATTTTGTGTTATGTATTTACTTGATTTTTACCCACTGGGGGTTTTCCATCCTAAATTCTTAAAAGGATAATAGCTTAATCAAGGCGATGAAGAAATTTCAAATAATGATAGGAAGGAAACCCTATTCATGGCAATAAAAACAAAACTAGAAGCCTCTATAAGTATAGACACCTTGGAAGAAGAGAATGATGTCAAAAATGATGGAGTGGTAGATCTTGAAGAAGATATAATTTGTGCCTTGGAAGAGATAAAAATGTTGAAGGAAAAGAATTTGAAGAAAAATTATAGATTCAAAAATGTCTCATAACCTTGAAAAGTCATAAAAGGTCATCATTATTATAAATACTTAAATACAAGAAGCTAAGAAGATAGAGGAGTAAGTAAGAGTCTATTTTAAGGCAAAAAAAGACCATATTTCCAAACTAGAATAAAAAGTTGATTTCTTAAAGAAGGAATTGGAGAAGACATGTGTTAAATTGAAAAGTAATTTAAAGTTTGAAAAAATAACCAAAGTAATAAATGAGATTATAAATTTCCAAAAGTCATCATGCATCATGAATGGTCTTGGCTATGAAAGAAACTAGAAGATCATTAAATAAGTTTAGGATTTAAAAAATATAGAACCACCAAAGAAAGTATATGTAGAGAAGCCCAAGATCTATGCAAATGTACTCAAGGGGTCTATAAATGGTGGAAGTGATAAGAAGAAAGAGAAAGAAACTTATACAAAAAAATAACAAGGAAAAATTTATAAAGTCCTTTCCTCTAAGGTAGGCACATAAAACTAGTTTCTAGAGTTCCTTTTATGGTTATTACTATTTTTGTAATCATTTTGGTCATAGAGCAAGAGATTGTAGGGCAAAAGCAAGAAATGATCTTGTATGGAATAATAACATAAGTTTTTATAGGTATTTAAATAGAAACTATAATCCATTTTCTCTTTTAGTAGATTACAATGTTAGATGTTATAAGTGCAATAAATTTGGACATACAACATGCTTATTGATGTAGGAGCATCTACAGGTGCATAATATATTTCATTTTATCTCAAGTATATTGAATGAGTTTTCCTACAACAGTTGTAATTCAAATTGTAATTTGTTAAAAAAATGATATTTTGGTCAAAATAAGTCATGACACCTTATCACCATATGGAATAAGTCAAATCAAAACATAATTAGTGTGTATTAGTTGTTAGTGGAAGGATTCTTTAGTTGAAGGATATTGTTGAGTCATTTTAGGAGGCTGTTGAAGCTATTGAAAAATTTTAGGAAGACTTTCTAAGCATAGTTAAGACCAGTATAGCTTCTGCTCTGTTAATATGACATGAACAGGTCAAAGCAAGAGGGAGACGGGATTTGAAGGCTTGGGAAGCCTTAGTGAAGAAAGAGGCCTAGAATGGGCACCAAAAGAGCTTGGATTTTCTCATTTTGATATGCCATGACAAGCATTGAAGGAACCTGTGTTTGGTTCGCTTATGGAGGAGGCATATTTTATATTATCCAGATCCCTACTATGGAGGCATTATTGTAGCTTATGCACCACAGACAGTGGTTCATCCCCATATACTAGGTGTTCTACATGCTGGTCTTCCATTACTATCAGATGCAATCAGGGAGCCTATTTATGTCCATGAAAAGTAATATCATGGAATTTTATGGCATTGGCAGTCTCGAGCCAAGGCAGAATCTGAGAACAAACTCATAAAAAGTAGAAAGCCTTATCTACATGAATCATGACATTTGTATGTGATAAAGCAAGCTAGGGGATGTGGTTGTCAGTTTCTCAATTCCAAAAGTAATAATGAAGATGGGATTTCACAAGAGAATAATTCAAATGACAATATTGGTCAAGAACCTGTCATTGGTAAGTCTAATTCTGGAAAGGAATCTAAAGTTTCCCCAAAATAATAGTGTCGCTTAGCTAGAAAATGTTGCAGTCAATGGGCACTTTTCTTGGGGGACCAATAATTCCAAGATGCGAAGTAGTAATGAGTAAAGATTGTTAAATAGTACATATCACAGCCAATTCCAGTTGATAGTGCCGAAGGCAATATAGTTCGAGAGAAGTTAATGCATCAAATTTGTTTCTCATGCTAGATTTAAAAAGCTACTACCAGGAGCTTAGCTCTCTCATTTCATATTAAAACTAGATTGAAGTCATCAGGGTCCTACTTGTAGAGTGGAGTATGGTGCTGGGAAGCTAATATGAGTTCCTCTATGTTCATGTTTCTGAAAGTTGGAGAACACTTGGTGACTTTACAGTACCCTTCAGTGTTAAATTCTTTTTCTCTAGAAAAGGACCAGTGTACTAACAATTAGACTTAAAACAATGGAGAGTCCAAGCCAAGTCTGTAAGTTGTTTATACAGCTATTTTATAAATCTGTTGGGAGAAGCAAGATTGATAGAACACGGAATGAAAATCATTGTATAGCATTTCAAAGTTGATTTTAGATGAATATTAATATGAAATGTGTGATATACTAAGATGAAGAGAGTATAGGCTATAGTTTGGGACACTCATTTAGCTGAGACCCTTACCCAAGTGCACCATTTTTGGTATCAAAGCTAGTAAGCTCCTGGAAAAAGAAAAATTTTGTACTCTTCTAATCAGTTTTTGTAGAGATAAAATTGTAGTGATTGAAGCAAGTGAAGAAGTTGTAGGTTTAAGGCAGTCAAGCCATTGAGGCTTAAGAGGAGAAGAAGCCAAGGAAAGCTTAGTGAAGAGCCAAGAGAAGCACTAGAAGAAGAGCAAGTGAATGCTCAAGAGGAAGATCCAAAGCAAGGTAAGCTTGGATTTGTGAAATTATTGATATTTGTCATATTACAAACCAATGACTCAGTGTGAAGCTCAAAACCATTAAGTAGGATCAAAAGACTAGGATGCAAAAGGCCTAGGTGAGATCAAGAAGATTGTCAAAAGACCAGTCAAGGAGAAAAGGCTTGGGTGAGATAAGGGATCAAGAGACCAAGGTGGAAAAGACTTGGGTGAAGATCTCAGAAATGGAGATATTGCTGAGAAAAGAGTAGAGCAGCAAGGTACATGAGGGCACCAAGAAGAAAACAAGCATCCAAAAGAAGAAAGGTATGAATAATATTGAAATTGATAAATAAATTTCTAGTTTGAAGAGAGAATTAGCTAAGATTAAAGATGACTATGAGTCTTGGATGCAGTTGAATAGGAAAGCATGGGTATGGCCAATGAGGAAGAGGTTGAAGTGGCCAATTGATCTCCTAATGAAGAGGAGAAGAAGGCAAAATGAGATTTCCAAGAAGAGAGAAGCCCATAGAGGCTTGAAGAAGATAAGAAGATTTATAAGAGAGCAACAACAAGAGAAAGAGATTGTGAAAAATGTTCTCATTGTGGAGAACAAGAGAAGAGAAGAAAGAAAAGATGAAGTGCCAGGAAGAGCACTTGAGAAGATGAGAGTGTTGGTGAAGAGAACACTCATAGGGACCTTGTGATCTCTTGTTTTTATATCTAATGTTGTCTTTGCATGGGTAATTGCAGGTATGAGCAGCCTTATGAAGGTCAAGAGAAGGGCCTTGGAGAGTGAAGAGATTGGTGCAAGAGAAGACACCAAGTGCACAAGTGAATGTGTAATAGAAAAGAAAAATTTTGTTGTTGTTGATAAGGAAGAAGAGATGCATTGGTTAATGCATGAGGAAGGTGTTGAGGAAACCTTACAAGTAAGAGAAGAGATGGAAGATGAAGATGACTTCCATGATGCCATTGAATGCCAAGAAGAAGAAAGACGATAGCCAAGCACAAAGGGAGAGAAGGATTGCTCCATGGATCAAGCTATCCAAGAGGTAAATAAAGTGTTAAGACCTAATTTTGATTATTATTGTGAGCATGAAGATGTTAATACATAGGTTAGAAGAGGCAAGAGGAAGATTAATTCCTCACATAAAGTAGTCAATCATGGATATATAATGCCTAAATGGATGGTGAAGCACACAAGCAAGAAACAAGTAAGCAAGCAGGCAAGTTTACCTTATAAGATTGATTTTTCTCATATTCCTAATATGAATTTATATGTGCAAGGAAATAAAAGGACAAAAAAAGTTGGTTTTTTAGTAGTGTCACAAGATCATGGTTATAGGATGCCTAAATGGCTTGTGAAGTCAATTGATAAGAGAAATAATCAAATGTGGGTGCCTAAGAAGGCAAAGAGAGAAGATGTGAGTGTTGAGGCAACAACACCAAGAATTCAATGGAAGAGGATTGAAGGTGAGATGGTGAGTATGGAAGAGGCATTCCATGAAGACAGGATGCTTGAGAGGTATACCAAAGAGGTAAAAGGTAAACAAATTATTTATGATGATGTTTTTGAATCCTTCAATGATCTTTTCATGAGAAATGAAAAATGGAAAGTGGCTGTGTGGACTAATATGCAGCAAGGAGAAAGTTCCAAATGGATGGATAATGAGGAAATGGCAAAATATGCAGCAAAGCAATGCCTCATTGAAAACAAAGAACAAACAAGATGGCTTCAAGCAGAGATTGAAAAGAATAAGGAGACACAAGGTAAGGATACTACAATTGTATTTGATAAGTATATTGATGTTTATGAAGAAGTTTACTTGTATGAAGAAACCATAGAGTGGATGAATGTATTTATAGAGGATGAAAGACAATTTGGTCCTAAGTTTGATATAGGACATGGAGATTTGGATGAGCATGTGTTGAGTAAAGAGTTGAAGAGGATAGAAGAGTTGTTGAATCCTCCAAAAGAGTTGTGTAGAGACACATATCAACATGGTGGCACCATTGATCAGATGGAAAATGAATTGAGGCAAGAGCTAAGAAAGGATGAGATGAAGAGTAAGGCTAGTAAAGGACAAGTAATCCTTGTAAGTGATGAGCCAAAGTTTGATGAAGAGAATAGTGAGATAGATGAGATCTTACTAAAGAAAGAGTTGATAATGTTGGAGGAGTTGTTTGGTCATTCAAGAGAGATGAATGAAGGTACAAACCATGGTGAAGACACCATTGGGAAGAGTGTAGCAAGACAAGAGCAAAGCAAAGAGGCAAGGACAGTTTTGATCAAGGAGCAAGAATGTGAAGGCAGCCAAGAGGCTTCATGGCCTAAATATTTTGATTTTAAGGTGGCTTTTGATGTTTTGAATGCAGGTATAGAAGATGAAAACTTTGGAGACACGTATGAAGATGAAACATGGATATGGATGATTGCAGCTGAGAAAGAGATGAGAAGAGGAAATACAAGAAGAAAAAGAAAAACCAAAGAAATAAGAAAGACTGGTTTGAGAAAACCAATTATTTTGAAAATGACTTTGCATCATGTGTAGGAATGAAAAAGAAGTCCAAGAAAAGAATCAAAAGTGGTGCTATGGAACATGTGCATCAATATGAAGAAACAGTTGAGGCAGAGAACAATGGATGGCTTTTAATTACAGCAAAAAGAGAAAATAAGCATACATGAGCAGGGGCTCATGACAAGTTTCAATCATGGTAGTCTGATGCAGGAGCATCTATGGGTGCATAATATATTCCATTTTATCTCAAGTATATTGAATGAGTTTTCCTACAACAGTTGTAATTCAAATTGTAATTTATTAAAAAAATGATATTTTGGGCAAAATAAGTTGTGACACCTTATCACCATATCAAATAAGGTGAATCAAAACATAATTAGTGTGTATTAGTTGTTAGTGGAAGGATTCTTCAGTTGAAGGATATTGTTGAGTCATTTTAGGAGGCTGTTGAAGCTGTTGAAAAATTCTAGGAAGACTTTCTAAGCATAGTTAAGACCATTATAGCTTCTGCTCTATTAATATGACATGAACAGGTCAAAGCAAGAGGGAGACACGGTTTGAAGGCTTGGGAAGCCTTAGTGAAGAAAGAGGCCCGGAATGGGCACTGAAAGAGCTTGGTTTTTCCCATTTTGATATGGCATGACAAGCATTGAAGGAACCTATGTTTGGTTCACTTATGGAGGAGGAATCTTTTCTATTATCTAGATCCCTACTATGGAGGCATTGTTGCAGCTTATGCACCACAGGCAGTGGTTCATCCCCATATACTAGGTGTTCCACATGTTGGTCTTCCATTACTATCAGATGTAATCAGGGAGCCTATTTATGTCCATGAAAAGCAATATCATGGAATTTTACGGCATCGACAGTCTCGAGCCAAGGCAAAATCTGAGAACAAACTCATAAAAATCAGAAAGCCTTATTTGCATGAATCATGACATTTGCATGCGATAAAGTGAGCTAGGGGATGTGGTGGTCGGTTTCTCAATTCCAAAAGTAATAATGAAGATGGGATTTCATAAGAGAATAATTCAAATGACAATGCTGGTCAAGAACCTATCATTGGTAAGTCTAATTCTAGAAAGGAATCTAAAGTTTCCCCACAATAATAGTGTCACTTAGCTAGAAAATGTTGCAGTCAATGGGCACTTTTCTTGGGGGACCAATAATTCCAAGATGTGAAGTAGTAATGAGTAAAGATTGTTAAATAGTACCTATCACAGCCAATTCCAGTTGACAGTGCTGAAGGTAATACAGTTCAAGAGAAGTTAATGCATCAAAGTTGTTTCTCAGGCCAAATTTCAAAAGTTACTACCAGGAGCTTAGCTCTCTCATTTCATATTACAACTAGATTGAAGTCATCAGGGTCCTACCTGCAGAGTGGAGTATGGTGTTGGGAATCTAATATGAGTTCCTCTATGTTCATGTTTCTGAAAGCTGGAGAACACTTGGTGACTTTACAGTACCCTTTAGTGTTAAATTATTTTTCTCTGGAAAAGGACCAGTGTACTAACAAGTAGGCTTAAAACAATGGAGAGTCCAAGCCAAGTCTGTAAGTTGTTTATAGTCTATAAGTTGTTTATACAACTATTCTATAAATCTGTTGGGAGAAGCGAGATAGATAGAACATGGAATGAAAATCATTGTAGATCATTTCAAAGTTGATTTTAGATGAAGATTAATATGAAATGTGTGATATGCTAAGATGAAGAGAGTATAGGCTATAGGTTGGGACACTCATTCAGGTAGGACCCCTACCCAAGTGCACCACTTCTGTAGAAAAGGTTTTATGAAACCTCTTAGGTAGAATAAGAAAGTGGAAGACATGAGTAAACAAGAGGAAGAAACTTCAAAATTATGGAAAAATAAGTAGGAGTATTAAAATAAGGATAGACCTATTCTTGTGCAAACTACATTTCATGCATAAGAGGCATCACTAAACTCATAAGAAGAAGCACCAATTTAGTGGTAGCTAATCACTATTTTATATTTTAATTCCATATATTATTTGGTGACATGAATTCATAAGTCAAATATAAAGATCAACTAATGAATATTATTTGTGAGAGTGATGATGCAAGTGATGGTACTATTTTTAGAAATAAGTTAGAGAAGTATGAGCAGAGCAAATTGAAATCAGTCAGGGTGCATAATAGCTTACAATAGGCATGGACATCAAGTGTAGATTATAGAAGGTATATTAGATCCAAAAAGTGATAAATATGGGAATGTTAATGAGCATATAGAGTATGATATTTAGATAGATAGGGAAGTGGAAAAGAGGAGTTACCACTTGAGTAGCTAGAGATTATCTAGATGGATGTAGATGATGTAAAAAATCCTAGATTTAATCAAATTAAAGAAGAAATTTTGAAGAAAGAATAAGCCCTTATGCAAAAAGAAATGGAA
Source organism: Torreya grandis (assembly GCA_037957365.1). Classification (NCBI taxonomy): domain Eukaryota; kingdom Viridiplantae; phylum Streptophyta; class Pinopsida; order Cupressales; family Taxaceae; genus Torreya; species Torreya grandis. The sequence continues at coordinate 53,658 of JARHVA010010541.1, read as the reverse complement.
GATGAAGAAGATGACATGGATGTTTCCCATGATTTATTTATGGATGGAATTATAATTAACATCCCTTTTCCATTGATGTTAAAGGGGGAGAATTAACAAAAGGGGGAGTAAAGGAGGAGAACTATAGAAAGGGGGAGTTTCTCTACATAATTTCTATTAATGAAAAAGGGGGAAATTGTTAGAATATTTTCATATATGTCAAATGAATTATAATTAATGTAACAAATGTTAATGAAATTTTAAATGGAAATATCAATGTAATTGCCAATAGAATTATCAATGGAAATGTCAAAATATTGATGAAATTATCGACAAAATATCAACGCAAATGTCAACAAACACATTTTTGTGAAAAGGTTCCTATTGGATGGTATTCATCCTTTTTGAAGATCATTTGAAGGATATATAAGGTGGATATAAGGTAGAAAAAGATATGGAAGTTAAAGTGCGAGATATGTGAAGATTAATAAAGAAGAGAAGGAAGCAAGTGTGTGGATAATAAAAAGATATACCATACAAATACATGAATATTTGAATAATTAAATTAATTATTTATATCATTCAAGAATATGTATATATTTGTGGAGAAGAAGAAGAGGAAATTGGATTTGCCATCATTCATTGATGAAGCAACAATAGTAAGGTGGAAGATTGTTTTAGTAGAGGTCAGTGCCTCAAAAAGAAGAGATTGGTGTCTCTTGCTAAGTTGGTGCTTAGCATTAAGGATTGGTGTCTCTAGTAGGTTATTTCCTATGAATTTTCTAAAAAGATTATTATTATACTGTTGGATTTAGATGATAGATCCAAGCAGCCTTTCAAGTGTGGGTTTTCCCCACTGAAGGTTTTCTACATAAATTTTGTGTTCTGAATTTACTTGTTCTTAAGCAAATGGTTTATTAATGAAAGTTAATAAAAATAACTTAAATTATTATTACACACTAGTTCACCCCCCCCCCCCCCCAAGTGTGATGTGTGCTCAATAGGGAGATCCACATGCAATTTGGGTTGTATAGTGATATATCTAAAAGTACATGGTAGCAAACACCTTCACAATAAGACTACTTAGGTGTCTTTATCCTACCTAAGTGTTCAACATCCAAAAAACCTAGTATAGGAGAGGGTAGTCAAATTTTCATTCTTTGAGCTTGGGATAATGAAGTTAAATACTTGGGTTATGAATATTATTTAAACATGAATTTAATCTAACTTAAACTCATAACTGTTGTTATATCTAATTCAAGTAATGGTATTAATTTTAATATATTTTAGAATTTTAACTATGCATATACACCCTTAAGATGTAATTGAGTGTTTACATACTTGATGTATGTGAAAGGCTATGATGGTACTATCCTTGATTTTAGATTATTGTACTATAATTTATGGTTATGAAGTAATCATACTTCATACTTTAATTTATAAAATAAATTGCAATTTTAATTTATTAATCTATAATTCTTACCAAGTCAATATTATTTATGAGCATATTTGATACTTTCATATTATAGTGGCATTATAATCTCATTAGAACATCTAATAAATAATCTTCTAGAGATTTATATTTCTCTAGTATTATTTATGTGTCACTTTGTCATAATTGTAAGACTAGTAAAATTATGCTACTTATTTTAAAATTGTAAAATCTACAATCCTTCATTGAATACATTAACTTTAAAAAAAAAATCCTTTATAATGTCAACACTAATTGTGCTTCATTACTATGTCATAAATAAAATACTAACAAGTCTATTTAATTAACTTGATTAAAAAATGCACTAAATGAAGGCAATCTCTTTGTCGTTATATTATACATATTTATACTCAAATATTTATATGCTTTAGTTGTGAATAAAAATATTATGAACTACTGTTGGAAAAATAACTACTAATATTATTATAACTAAATTAAATATCAAATGTCGATTTTAAGAAGCCCTCCTACACTCCATATAATAGAATAACTACTTTAACTAGGTTACCATTTAAGGAGAATGACATAATCATGTCATTGTGACAAAAGAAAATAAATATTGTTGTGAACTATCCTGTCTCAGATTCATTAATAACTAAAAGAATTTAAGATAGAGTTATCCTTCTAAAAATAAAACATATTGAATTTGACTTAGCTATAATTTCATTGAGTAAAAATTCTAAATATCTTAGTAATAAATCTTGTTATACTTATCAATTTTAGTTACCTCTTTTTCAAGTGTTAATGGTTTTAAACATAAAGTTGAATTGAAACATAATCTAGTGAACAATAAGTCCTTTCCAATTCGTTTACTCATTTCATTTCCTTAGGAAATAGAAATTCTTTCAATTTTATATCATTAGTTATAAAAATAAGGGATCATGTACCTACTAATAGTATGAAAGCCAAATTAAGATGACAATATCAATTTTTGTAAGAAGTAGAATAATTGTTAATGAAGTTGGCACTAAATACAATAATATCTTCTAACAAATACACTTATAGGTAGTCTTTTGTAATCAAAAGTAGACCAAATAATTTAATTTTTAATAATTTAATATTTGCATAATTAATATAATGACTAATAATTAATGACAATTTAATAAATAATAAACATGATAGAAGCTATTAAGGAAGGTATGAAATTTGCTCATTTAGTAAATCTTAACTGATCCCCAATTTGTAACATATAGTAAATATATGAAGGGACATTCATTAGCTAACCTTAAGTGTCCAAGTTATCATATAATAAACATGGTATATGATTTAATAAGAATTTATATTGAGCAAAGGAACATCTATGTTCAACATATAATGAACATGTACATAGTTGATAGTCACTAAAATTTATAACACAATCCAATGATTTAAAACATAATGCTATAGTCGAGAGTAAAATTTACAATCTAAATATCTAATAGAGATAATAAACTATGTGAGAGTATTGAATCAATGAAAACAAAATTTAGAATTATAGTAACTAATTTATAATGAAATGATACATAAATCATACAACAATATTAAATGATTCCAATTAGAATACTAAACAAGTTAAATTATGCATTACAAAGCATGTTACCTCAACAATGGATCAAAGTACCACAATCAATAAGAAATTGGCTAAATATTAATCATGTTGTCTTATTCACATGAGTCACCCCATCCCAAACTATCTTATGAGCCCCCTAATTGGTAGCCCTTACCACCCCAACCACCAACCGGGAAGTGGAGTCTATATTTTAAGACTTCAAGAATGTAGGCAAGGACATGTTGATAATTTGGCCTCCCAAGCCAAATTTCAACCTCTGAAATTAAAAATTTTAGTTGTATTGTCCTTTGATCTTGTGTATGGTCATCAAACCCCTTGTAAAATCCTCAAAATGGTCTTTTCAAGCCTATTTTAGCATGGTATAAGGTTGTTTTGACAAGTTAAGCCAAATGTCATGTTGACCTTATGTTTTATGGTCACCTTATGGCATATTCAAGTTGGTCAAAGGGGTTTAAGTGGTACAAGTGGTATTATTGAGATATTTCAAGTGGTTTCAAGGTCAAATTACACCCCCTCTAGTCTGTACCATTATTAGGATGGTGTTAAATTAACTTTACGACAATATATTCCTCTCAAGGTGCTTTATTACCAGCTTATAACATCTAAGGGAGGTTTTATGAGAAAAGGAAAAGTGTATAATAGTAAAGGGGGGTATAAATATCACTAAATATCTATACAAATATTTACAAGATTCAAAGTCACCCGACACATCATCTCAATTAGTTTTTAGGTAGAATAGATAGTTCCCATGGTATAAAGTGGGGGTTTTCAACTAGTCCATATAGGTGTGTATGAGTAAGATCCTATTTATGAATGTTTACGGATTTATTTATGTCTTCCATGCCCATATCCATGCTTTGGAGTGAGTTTCAAGTAAAAATAGGTCAAAAACCAACCCCCTTCCTCCATCGAGCTCTTTGGTAGCCTTGTAGAGCCAGTCAAGTTTGTAAATGGTACAAACAATAAAGAAAAGATGAGGGTCTAAGATTTTTGGTAGAGGAAGGGAACCCAAATATATTCCATTTTTTGGTATTTTTTCTTTTATTTCATTCCTCTCCTTTATGATAAATCACTAAGAAGGTGAAGGGCTCATAGTGTCTTCTCCATCCAATCAGAGTACCAGTTTACTCTATTATCTCATTTTATAAGCATGATGAAAGAGAAATGGAAGGTGGGTGAATTATAAAGGGTATGAAAAACCATTATACACCATTCTCAAGCCTCATTTAAAATGTTTTATCCATGAACAAATAATAAAATTTTAGTCTAATTAATCTATGGGAAGATGATAATAGGTTTCTTATGAAGTTGAGATCCAAACCACTAATATCATTTTTGGGTCATGATTCTTGATATATCCTCTAATTAATGTCAATACCACTCTCCTTTATATCATATTAACTTTCATCTACTAGTTAGGATGATATTTCAACTTATCTCACGGTAGCATGTTCATGAGAGAGAAGGTGGCAGTCACAAATGTACAAATGATTTTGCATTATCCAAATGCTTGGGAGGTTTCAAGACTCTAAAATATAGTATGGGTAGACCCTAAGAGGCCTATGCCACCCATAAAAATCATTCACATCTCACTTGACATGAATGATCACTAAAAGGAATCTTGACATCTCTTCTCTAGGTTATCAAAAAGACTGGTGAACTACCCTATAAGCTTGCAAGACCACTATATTATCTTGGGAACCAAAAAGTTGGTGGTAGAAAACAATAATGTCTTTAAAAATCCTAAATCCATCAATCATGATGAGAACTTATGGGTCTCAAATATATTCTAAGTTTATTTTACATTCTAAGTGACTGTGTGGACTAAGTTGAAATGTGTAGGGTTCAAAATATTTTAGCCAATGTTATAATGATTATAGCATTGATTAAGATGCTAGGTCAGTATCCAAGTTTTATTGGGGGTATCACAAGAGTAATAAAACTTGGAGAGAGAAGGGTAAGACAAGGGAAACACCACCAAATCACTCCAAAGGGACAGATTCAATCAAGAATTTAATGCACACATAGGATTATGTTTTCAAGATGGATAAACTTTAACTTAGTGATGAGTTGGATGATTTATAGAGGTGTGAGGAGACCAAACTAAGACTCGTGTGATAAACCATTCAAGAGAGAATTAAAGGATATTTCAAGTAATGACTACCTTTTAATCATAGTCAAAAATGCATAAGACCATCCTACATGCCTGCTAGTATGGATGATAAGGTGCCTTGAATGACACAAAAGAGAAAGGGTTTGTTAAGGGATGAAAAACACATGGAAATGGTTTCTTGACACATTACTAATCCTAATCCATTTTGAATTCAACAAGGTGATACAAACATAGATAAATGTGTTTAACTCTACTTCTCTTAAAACCTGTTACACAAATTGTATACATAATGGGAAAAAAGATACAAGGCATAATGGTGATAATGAATTGTGTTGAAAGGTGTAAAAAAGGTTAAATAACTCATTGGAGATCTAACCAACCTAAAAAAATAAGTTTGGGAGATGACCAAATAGGGGTCACTCAATCTACCTCCTTAACCAAATGGAGACCTTTTGCTTGTCTAAGGTCAAAAGTGAGAAATAAATCTAAGGAAGTTGTCTAATGGGAAAATTTACCTTAGTTTCTCTAAATGAATAATTGAACTCACATAGTAACATTTCATGAGGAAAACCTAGAAGGTTTAGATAAGCCTAAGGGATTCTTTTCATCATAATTCAAGAGGAGTATAATAAAATAAAGGACACTAATTTTTGAATATATATTTAATGTATTCAAATTATACTTAATTTATTAAATATTATATAATCAAATTCCAAGAGAAGGCCTAAAACCTTGAAATTGACACCTACAACCAGTCCTAAGAAATAGGATAAAAGTTCAAGCTTGTTGAGGCATAATTGAATTCACTAAGGTTTTAAATGGTATTAATATTACAAGGATATTTATGAGGTAATGAAAACTATGTTAAGTTATATAGGTAGACACATGAAGAGATAATTCTAACTTAGTTAAAGAACATAAGACATCTACAAGCAGGCAAGGTAGAGTGAATGAGATATGAGGGACCATACATTAAAGTAAGGTATAGGATATAGAATAGAGTATCTAACCTATTTCAAAAATTATATCAATTTATTTATATTATGGTTTGATCATTTAAGATAAGAGAAGGAATGAATGGCCTAATTAGGCCTATTTGGCCTAAATCAAGTAGTTATAGGCAAGGGTATAAGAAGAAGAGTTAAGGTGAGTGTTAAACCATGAAAGGAAGTAAAGTAGGAAGGTAAAAAAAGATTCTCCCATTTACCTTATAAATATTCATAGTGGTGTCCACTAGATTATCTTAGTCCTCTAAGGGGAAGGAGAGCCTAGTGGCCTATTAGGCATAAATAGGCCTAAACAGGCCTGTGACTAAAAATTAGATATAGATTGCATATTTAGGAGTGATTCAAATTTAAAATCATCATAAGTGAGTAAAATAATGTCATAAATAAGGTATGGAAATTTTGAGCTCAAAAAATATGAAATAAAATGTAGTTGCAGACCTCTAGGGTCAAACTAGCCTAAAAGCATACAAACCCTAGTTAGAGGAATGGGAGGTCTACAGGCACTTGGAGAATTAGATAGGGAAAAAAAACCATGAAAAAGAAATTTATGGTTTTCATAGACACCTAGGAAGTGTTAGAGGTCAAACCAATTGTATTTTACTCCTTTGCACCTTGTTTTTCTGCATTGACCTCCCAGAATGCAAGTTTTGAACCTCAAGTGTAACTTTTTCCACATTAGAATTATACATATCAAATGCATGGGATCCTTAGAAGATATGGAATATTAAATGGGGTTGTGTACTCAAATTTATTGGAATTTGTTTTGTAGTTTAAGCCCTTAGGGATATGGACAATCATTAAGAGTTTATGATAGTCTCAACCTACCAAAACCAATCAAAAGACCCAATTGAATAAAACCTAAAGATTTTGCACTCAAATTCACTATATTTAATTGGGAAACACTTGTAACTAATTTTTAAATAAAATGAGGTCTTGTTCATGGTAATTTTCTATACAAATAGTTGTACAGAGCCCCTAAAACACTATTTTAATAGGATTTAGTGATATTTTCAAGGTATAGAGATATATAAAGAGTTGAAAAACATTGAAGAGGGTGGTATGAGATGTTTTATATATTATCAAGACACAAAATTCTATTAGATACTCTTGGATATACTTATATAATTCTAATCAAAAGGGACCAGTCTAGAAGAAGTAGTGAGAAGTGATCTAGTCACCTAGATAGTTAAAGTTGTAAGTCTGAAATGTGTGAAAAGCCTAATTAATGGTGTGATATGCTGGTGTATACCTAAAATAGTCTCACTTATCCATATTAAAGGTCCTATTTAACCCCCATGGTCATCCAAGAAGCTAAGATCAAGTTACTAGGCCAAGTTGTTTAGTAGGCTTATTTAGCCAACAAGGGAAGATGAACATTGGCATAGAGGGATACTAAAGGAGTAAATGAAGGTCATAAAAATCATGTAATAGCCTCATGATGGTGATAAATCATACTTAGCATGACCATTATGGAGGATTAGGGTAGTTTTTTATGCTAGTCAACATACATAAAGGAAGGTGGGCTACTTAATGACCCATCAAGGCCAACTAGACCATGATGCCACCTTTATAAATAAAATTAAAGAGGGATTGATTGATTATATGTAATTATCATTCTTTTAATGTGGTAAAATAAGGTTTAATTATCCTCTAACATGCCATATCAACACCCAAAAGGTGCATTGAAGACCACCAACCATGAAGGCAATGCATGGAGGGAGTTATGTGGGATATTGTAACTACTATTTCAGTAGATTATGGTCATTCACAACCTCTAAATGTCACCCCCACACCAATATCCCCTTATTTCACTCCTCTTATCCTATAAATTTAGTCTTTAAGTCTATTTTATTTTTTCCTTAACTAGCTATGATGAAATTCTACCTAAATTGTATCTTGTAAACCTCTTTGAATCAATAAAGGACTATTTTCAAGTTCCTTTACTAGAATTAGTGTGTATATTTTTGTTGATTTTCATAAGTGGTGAAGTTTGATTCTCCTTTACAGGTCATTACCCTCACCTAGTTGCTAGGATGTTATTCTATGTAGGTCATGTGATGTGTCAAGTGTTGATGACTATATTTTGAAGTGTAACTAAGTTGATAGTGTCTTGAAAAAGCCTATTATCCATTAAATTTAAGTTTTAAACATCCATAAAATCCTTCACATGAAATAGTTATGTATAGGAGATCATTGGAAATCTTATTTTATTCATTAGTCTTTACTTAGTTCACAAAGTGTTGATTAAGGATCAATTAGAGTCGATAAGATAAAATGGTGCATCACCTCATTAGGTTAGGTTTAATTCATGTTTCTTTCTCCCTTTTCACCCCAAAAAATTATTAGGTCTTAGGAAGTGAGATAAAATTGATGCACTATGGGGACTAGCCCTATAAAATAGAGGTTCAATCCTCTTATAGGTCACCTAAAACCTTTAAACTAATCCCATGTTACCCCAAACTTGGAGGTAGGTATGAATAACCTCCTCATAGGGTGTAGTTTGGAGAGTTAATAGTTATGGCACACCTGATGGGATTGGATTCAAGAATTTTGGAGCAAATTATATCATAATTAAATGATCCCAAATAATTTCAAGCATTGAAGAAGCAAATTTATAGTCAATATTTCACCCCAAGGGTCATCACAAGGTTTTCATCTAAGGGTAAGCATAAGATAAATCTACTCATGGTTTTGTTTTCATTCAAAATGTGCACTTGTGGATGCTCGATTATGTGTAGAATATTTACGATGGGGCATTGGGCATGGAGGTCTTGCACAAGGTGTGGGAGGACTCGATGTTGAGCACATAAGTTTTATTATGTAGATCCATGCATGAGAATTGATTATCTCACCATAATGATGGAAACATCCCTAAGGTATGGGAACCTTGCACTCCTTGGGATGAGTCTTTGGAGTAGGCTAGATTCCTTATATTCTAAGTGCACCTAGTTTAAGATTGGTACATGGACCTAAAGAGATAAAAGGTAATCTACCACTAGTTTAAACCTAATGATTTGTTGAGGTAAAGGGAGGGAAAAGGTAAGAGGGTACATAAAACAAAAGGCAATGTGCCTAAAATAGAGTGAGTGATCCTAATACCATAAATATAATGCAAGTGCTTGATAACAAGACAATATCACATAGTTTTCACCATGTTACTCTATGTGCATGAGTATTTTGCACAAAGGTGTGAGAACATAACACTACAAGGAGAAGGATGACAAAGGGTCCATAAATAACATCAACATAGACCCAAGTGCACATAGAAAGTGATCAATAGTGAGCTCTGAGTTCAATGAGGAGGTGTAGGGAATGAGTGATTAAAGAGAGGGGTGAAAATTACCCATAGATAGAAATCAAAAAACACAAAGAGCACATATATCATCAGAATAATGAAAAGAGGTGAACTTAACTCTCATTCACATATAAGGATTTAGCCAATACAAGTGATCATAGAGGGAAAATTTCTACAGTGTGAGGATACTAAAAATGTGTTGACTATTTTTCAATGGAAAGACAATATTTTATAGAGAGCAATCTTGGTTTTACAATAAATACACCACTTGGGGTGAGAAAATGTAGCATTTAATTCTTTATGGTACCACACTACTAATTTTAGAAACTAAAAGGTTAATTGGACTTGGATTTGGTGGCAAGGTCACTTCTAGGCATATGTACATGGGGAAATGGAATATCTCCTTTAACAAAGTCAAAAGGTGGAATACATGCCTATCTTAATGACTAGTAACTACTTCTATATTTATTTTTCTCTAATCATGCCTTGATCTCCCCCCAACCACCTCTAACCACCTTTTTCATTGATGGTAGCTACTTTTGGCACATGGTGACTTCTAGTTCGAATGTATCTATTTGATTATTATGTAGGAGGGGTGTGGGTGTGACATGTGGAAGGTTATAAATTCCTATGGGAAGACTATGAAGACCCTTGCATTGAATGAGCACTAGGATAGCATGTGGCAACTATAGAAGGAGGTTGCACACTACATAATAAGGATTCATAGATGTAGAATCTTTCACATGGGCATAAAAATGCCTAATATAGGTGAAATGACATATTTAAATAAGGTTTGAATGTATATTGACACTCCAAGGCATGCACTTCATGGTTCATAACTACCTTTGGTACCAAATTGCGCTCATGGTTACTTGAAAATTATGGGCTTGTAGAAAAGGTAGTGTGAGGATTTTGAATTGCCCTCCTACACAATGATCAGGTGTAGATGGGTGACCCTAAAAAATTCACATGGAAATACAATAGATAGGCATGGGGAATCCTTTTGAATAAGAGTGCACATGAAGACTAAAGTTCTTAGGCATGCTCTTCATGATTTGGTACTTGTTCCTCGTACACTACTTTTGCTCATCCGTTTAGAATTTAGGGGTCCTACATCCTTGCATAAATATAATTATTGATTTTTTTTCCATAGAGTCTTGTATTAAAGTACACATTAAAGTCCTTATGTAAGCATGAATCATCTTCATACCATTATGTAGACTTACACCTATAACCTAAGCTTGGGTACAGATGGGAAGCATTTGTACACTTCATGTTTAGAGAACCTAGGTATATGCTAGTGTGATATCTCTTTATAATTCTTGGGAGTCCTTGTGTCAACCAAAGGGGTGACTTAGCAATTAAACACTTCAAATAACCTCTATGGACCACTTGCCTGTTAAACAAGAACTTAGTAACCTTCAAGTCATCCATTGGGCATAGATCCATTCTAGTTGTAACCTACTTGTTTTTGTGCCTAATAATTGAATTTAGTTCTACCATCAAAAAATCAAAAGAAAAAATAGAAAAAACATATGTTCAAAATGGACTTGGATAAATCAAAATTAAAATTAGACTATACAATATGCATGTAGGCACTTAGGGGAATGAAATGCAAGATACTCTAATCTACTATATAAAAACTATAAGCATGGGTCTTTGCCCTCCTAGATCAAAACCAAATCCTCTTAATTCCTTTACATTATGTGCCTTCCTATTATTTACATGTGATGGTGAGAGGCCTAGTGGTATGTGTTGACTACAAAAGAGGTATAGACTAGTTAATTTTGAAGGGCACTCAAGGAAGTTTGTTTAATCAGGCTTACCTTTGATGAATGTATCCACCATGTTGCATAGAGATTTTCTTTCTGATTGGCTAAAATTTTAGGGTCAAACCTATTCCATCCATATTTTTTAGTGCCTAGTTATGTAATTTTCTCAGATTAATCCCCCTAAAGTTTAATTCATCTCAATTTAGTGCCTAAGGATCTTATGGACTCAATGAATCATCCTTGACAACCCATTATATATTTTATGAACTCCTTTATAGGATGATCAAGATAACAAACTTAAATTCCATTCACTATTTTAGCCTTCCCCTCTTCTTTGTGTTGCTCACTAGGAGGCTAAATTATGTCTCTTAGGGGTGCACAAGCATATGCAAGGTCATCAAAGAGTCGATAGCCATTATTGAGTATATTAAACAAATTAATACTCAATACCTGAGAAGGTTGATTTAATGGATTGCCTTCTTAACACCCCCTAACTTTTCTAATAAAAATGTTGTCCTTGACCTCGACCAAATCATATTTTTTTATAAAGGAACATATCCTGTGTATAAGATTTTGAACAAATATTTTATGTTATCATTACTCATCAATGCCTACACACCACTTTTGGGTTGTTCTATGTGTTCTTAATGAAGAACACATTCTTCTTGAAATATTTTCTTACCATTGAGTTATTCCTCCATCACATAGAGTGGAAACTCATCTACCCAAGGAATATTTAGATCAAATTCTTGGGTGTATTTTAGAACAGAGTGAATTGGCCCCTCATCATTGTAAGCATATTCTTCCATATTGAATGAAATCTCATCTACCCATGAGAGAACCTCATGTTATCATGCTTTCATGTTGCCCTACTATCCAAGTTGATGTTTTTCATCTCCTTCCCTTAGTGGCTCTAAAGTATTTGACTCATTGGCACAAAGAGGGTTGCCAATGATGATTTCCTCATCATACTCACTTTAAGTGTCACCTTCCTCATTCAAATGGCCTTCAATTTCCCTCCATACAACTGGTACTCCTTTAGAAATGGAGATGGTGGGAAGGTAGGAGGCTTCAACTAGAATAGAAGAAGGTGATTCTACAAGGTTGGGTATTATGAAGTTGGGGTGCATGGTCCAAGAGGGATACCATAACTACACTAGATGTTTTTGATGAAGGATGGATTCTTGAATTAGTTCGGGCATAAAATCTTAATTTGGCATAAGTGTAGGCTTTCTAAAGCTTGTCACATTGAAATTGGGAGATTTGTTTTGAGGTGTGGTGGAGCTATCTTTCCTAAAGCTATGGATTTTGGGCATGAAAACTTTATGTCCCATTGATTAGCCTACAAGCATAGGGAGAATATTCTTAAAGATAAGAAAATAAGGAGATAGGGTGCTTGATTTCAACTTAATCTTATGCATCTACATTAATAACTAGCACATCTACTCTTATTTGGTAGTGATTTGTTTAGCCAAGCATTCCTAAAATCTATGACGCTCTATCATCTCTTGCTGAGCTTGAGCTTGACAAGCAAACTCCTCCTATTGCCTACCATACACTTTATCTACCTTGATATCCTTAAGTTGTCTTTGGAAGTTGAAGAATATATCACTGAAGATATTTTGAGGTGGTTTAGGAGAATAGTAATGTTTTTCAAGAGCAAAGTAGCATGCACAAGGCTAATTAGGGGTATAAGCAAGTTATCATAGGTGCTAGACTAGGGGAAGTTATAGGGGCTCACATGAGCTTGGTATAGGAAATGGGGAGGCAAGAATGGAGAATTTTCATGGAATGGGGGGTGAAAAGACATTCAAGTTCTTTGAATGCTTAACTAGTATATGTGGATATTTAAAGTTGTCAGGTGCTTTGCAAAGTGTCTTCAACACTTGATAACTAAGGGTAACATCGATTCCTTAGATTTTCCTCAAACATGGTTCCACCAGGCATGCCATAAACTATTGTCATTCAAAAGATGTACCTATGGATGCTCAACAATATGGGGAAGCTTTATGGTGGGGTGATGGGTGTATAGGTCCTATGTAGGGCATGAGAGAAATCGACACTAGGTGTGGAAGTATTATTATGTAGTTATGCACATGAGTATCAATTGTCTCACCATAATGATGAAAATGTCCCCAAAGTGTGAAACCCTTTCACTCTTTGGGATGAATCTCTAGAGTAGGCCAAATTTATTTTATTCTAAGTGCACCTATTTAAGACTGACACGTGAACCTCAAGATTATAAAGGTAATCTACCACTAATCTAAACCTAATGATTTTTTGAGGAAAAGGGAGGGAGAAGGTAAGAGGGTTCATAAAAAAAAAGGTGATGCACCTAGAATAGATCGAGTGCTCCTACTTCCATAAACATAATGTAAGTGCTTGAGAATAAGACAATATCACATAGTTTCCACCAAGTTACTCTATGTACATGAGTACTTCACATAGAGGTATAGGTTTATAATGATACGAGGAGAGGGATGATAAATAGTCCATATACAAAATTAATATAGACTTGAGTGTGTATATAATGTGACCAACAAATGAGCTCTGAGTTCAATGAGGAGGTACAAGGAATGAGTGTTTAAAGAGAGGAGAAAACATTACCCATAGATATAAATCAACAAACACAAAGATCACACAAATAATTAGAATAATGAAAAGAGGTTAACTTAATTCTCATTAGCATACAATTATTTAGCCAATATAAGTGCTCACGGAGAGAAATTCTCTATAGTGTGAGGCTACTAAAAATGTGTTGACTATATTTTAATGGAAATATAGGATTTTATGGAAATTAATCCTAGTTTTAAAATAAATGTGCCACTTGGGGTGAGAAAATGTAACATTTAATTATTTATGGCACTACACCACTAATTTTATAAACTAACAGGTTAATCAAACTTGAAATTGTTGGTAAGGTCACTTCTAGGTATATGTGCATAGGGAAACAAAATATCTCCTCTAATAGATTCATAGGGTGGCTTTCATGCACATCTTGATGACTAGTAACCACTCCTACATTTTTTTCTCTAATCATGCCTTGATCTCCCCCCAACTACCTCTAACCACCTTCTTAATAGTTAATAGCTACTTTTGGCATGTGGTGCCTTTTAGTTGGTCTCAAATGCATCTATTTGATTCTTATGTAGGATGGGTGCGGGCATGATATATGTAAGGTTTGAACTTTGTTTGGGAATATTGTTAATACCCTTACATAAAATGAGTATTAGGATAACATATGGTAACTGTGGAAGGAGGTTGTGCACTATACAATAAGGAGGCACAAATGTAGAATCTTATGTGTAAGCACAAAAATGCTTGAGATAGGTGTGAAGACATATTTAAAGAAGGTGCACATGTGAATCAATGCTCTAAGTCATGCACTTCATCATTTATATTTACCTCTAGTGCCAAGGTGCACCCATGGGTCACTTGGAAATTATGGGCTTGTAGAAAAGGTAGCATGAGGCTTTTGAATTGTGCTCTTACATAATAATTGGGTGTAGATGGGTGAACCTATGAACTTGGCACTAAAATATAATTAATAGGCATAGGGAATCCTTTTGAATAAAAGTGTGCATGAAGACTAAATGTCTTAGGCATGTTTTTCATGATTTGGTACTTGTTCCTCACACACTTCTTTTTCTCATCCATTTAGAATTTGGGGGTCCTACATCCTTATGAAAAAGTAAATCTTGATTTTTATGCCATAGGATCTTGCATGTAAGTGCATGTTGAGGTCCTTATGCAAGTTTGAATCATCTTCTTGACACTATGTAGACTTCCACCTATAACCTGAGCTTGGGTATAGATGGGAAACATCTATGTACTTCATGTTTAGAGTACATGGGGCTACACCGGTGTGATATATTTTCATAATTCTTGGGAGGCCTTTCACCAACCAAAGGGTTGATTCAAAAATTCAAAAAGTTCTCTTTTTCTTTATATAACTCATGACATTTAATGGCTAGATATGGAGTGAGTTTGAACCATATATTTACTTATCAATAGTATGATGGCTTATACCAACCCTATGGTACTCCTTACCAGCCCCCTTAGTAACCCAATCACATACCTCAATAGCCTCATGGACCTTATTACCCTCCTTATAAACCATATCAATTCCATGATCAGCCTCCTTACTAGGATTTCTATCCTTCCTTCCCTCCCCAACCACTATTTTAAGATATACATAGTTTCTATGATGAGTTAAAGGAGTTAAAAAACATGAACCAAATAATTGATAATCAGTTAATGGCCTTGAAGGAGGAAAATATCAATACAATCAATCTTATCAATCTCCACCTCATGTTTCCCTATGCTAATATCCTTAGACTTCTACTTCCATGCCAAACCCAGACCAAGAAGAGAGGAAGTTTGCATAAGCCATAACAAGGAAATTTACAAGATTTCAAGACCCTTCATCTCCTCTTCAATCCCAAGTTATCCATGAATGCCTAGGAATGTAAGGAGAGAGGGAAGTTATGAGTGACAAGCCTAATAAGTTCCTAAGATTTAATACTTACCCTTAACCCCCTAACTCACTCAAGAACAACCCACAAAACCTTATGTTTCTACTCCACTAGTTGGCCACTCTTTTTCTCCCATCATCTCTTTGTTTGAGGGAGGACTTGTGGTTTGGAGAGCAGATAAGAAGTGTTAAAATGAAAAGGTGTGTATGGATATTAACATAAGAAATCCATCAAGTTTTTCAAGTTCTCCATTTGTCCTTCATACTATAGTAATCCATGATAACCAAGATACACCTAATTTGAAAAAAATATAGCTGAATTAAAGGCAAAATTGGAGCATCTAGACATGAGAAGTAACTTGATAAAGATTATGGGTGAGGTGATAGTCTTTCAAAAACTTGACTATGTTTTAACTACAAGTGGATTTTAGGAACACCTTGAAAATGATAATACAAGAAATTATGATGAGGAGATCACTATTAGTACTTATATTCACCCTAGTAGATCAGACTTTGAGCATAAAAGAAAGTTTGATGATGTGGAGCAGTCATAATTGCATGAACTTGAGGTGGATGACACACAAGAAACTTATCTTCTAGGAGACTACCATCAAGATATCCCTCATAAAACCATGATTCCAGTTAAGATCACTTTAGAGGATGAGGATGATCAAGCTGAAGTATAATATGAGCCTTATCATTACCCTATTAAAGAGTTAGAGGCACTTAATCAACATGTTGCCTCACAAGAAGATGGTAAGAGTGGTAGTAAGGTCCATGTCATTTTGACTGATCATGAAGAGATTGCCTTTTAGGAAGACTTAGAGAATTTTTTTTGAATTTTAGATGATACATCTCTACCTCAAAAATATAATTCTAACATTGTCAACCTGACCAATGAGCATGGTTAAGATCTCAAGGAGGGTCCTAAGGAAAACACTATGGTAGCTAGTCCTGTTGAGTCTCAAACATAGATCCAAGATTCTAATGACATAATGAATTATAAATTGAACATGGTTAGGGATATTAAATAACTTGGTAAACAAATACCCTAATAAAAATAAGGTAAATTTATTGAGGAAGAGTGCAAGGACCAGTTTCAAGAGGTTTGGTTTCAAAGGCAACCAAGGTATAATGACTACGGTACCTTCCAAGATTATAAAAAGATTGTCCTTGAAAATCCAAATAAAACATAAATTGAGGTTGAAATAAAATATGGATTGTTTGAAGATTAACTTGATCATATGATTCAAAAGTAAGGCTTGATTTTACCTAATCTTTTTGAGAAAGAAACTAGTCAACATGATAGAGTTCTAAATCATAATGGTTTACTTCAAGTGGACATGTCTAACCAAGAGGAGTCTATTGATGGGGAAAAAATGGTGATGGTTATACCAAGAAACTATATTTTGGATGAATATGACTTTATCTTTGGATCACATAAACAACTCATGCACAAGGCAATTAAGTAAGAAGGTATGGTTGCTTCCCAAGGAAACCAATAATACATCAATATCTTAGCACATGAGTGGAGGTTCTCACTCCATAATCAATACATGATTACACCCCACTCAACATATAACAATCTAATCTCATGGGAACATGATGATACAATATTTTTCCCATTTTATCTAGGAGGAGGAAGGTTTGTTCAGGTTAATTGTACATAGCTAGTTACCTTCTTATTTTCTTGGTTTCCACTAAGTATTATCAACACTAGTGTCTTGTCTTATTTCTTTCTTAGGTGTTTAGGTGTTGTTTTCTCTAGGAGTTTTTTTAGTATTTGAGGGTTTAATAAGGTACTATTATGATTATTATTCCAAGAAAGTAGTCATCTAAATCCATGTTATCATCAAATAGCTAGTTCTCTTGACCAATAAGCTAGTCAACCCCTGTGAGTCACCAAGAATGTTGATAATTTGGCCTCCCAAGAAAAATTTCAACCCCTAAAATTCAAAAATTAATTTTTATTATCCTATAAACTTGTGTATGGTCATTAAACTCCTTTTAAAATCCTTAAAATGGGTTTTTCAAGCCTCTTTTAGCATGGTTTAATGTTGTTTTGACAATGTTAAGGTAGATTTCATTTTTACCTTATGTTGTATAGTCACCTTATGGCATATTCAAGTTGGTCAAAGGGGTTTAAGTGGTATAAGGGTTATTTTTGAAACATTTCAAGTGGTTTCAAGGTAAAATTACTGCCTCTATAGTCTCTACCATTCTTAGGAAGGTGGTAAATTAACTTTATGATAATATAGTATACTCTCAAGGTGCTTTATTACCCACTTATAATGTATAAGGGAGGTTTTATGATAAAATGACATGTTTAAATTATAAAATGGGTATATACATATCACTACATGTTTATAAAAACATTTACAAGCTTTAGAGGCACTTGACACATCATCTCAATTAGTTTTTAGGCAGATTAGACAATTCCCATGGTAGAAATTGGGGGTTTTCAGCTAGTCCATATAGGTGTGTTAGAGAAAGATAATATTAAATAATGTGTAAAGCTTAATTTATGTCTCTTATGCATATATACATGATTTTTATATATTTTCAAGTCAAAATAGGTGAAAAAAACTAACCCCTTCCTCTATCAAGTTCTTTGGCAACCTTGTAGAGCTAGTCAGGGTTATGAAAAGTACAGAAAGGAGAGAGAAGATGAGGGTATAATATTTTTTTCAAAGGATGGGACCATATATTAATTATATTTTGTGGTGTTTTTTTCTTATATTTACTTCCCCTCCTTTATGAATAATCACTAATAACGTGAAGGGCTCATAGTGTCTTCTCCATCCAAGTAGGGTACCAATTTACTACATTTCCTCCTTTTTTAAGCATGATGAAGGAGAAATGGAAGGTGTGGTGACTTCTCAGGGTATAAAAACCCTTATAAACCATTATAAATCCTCATTCCACATGTGTGATCAATTATGAGACATGAAAACTTTAGTCTAGTCAATTTACAGGAAGATGGCATTAGGTTTCTTATGGCTTTGAGATCCAAACCAATGAAATCATTTTTGGGTCATGATATTTTATATCTCCCCTTATTCATTTAAATCCCACTATACTCTCTACCCTATTAAATTTCATCTAATATTTATAATTATCTTTCAAATCAACTCATGGTAGCATGTTAGTAAGAGAGGTGGTAGTCATAAATATACAAATGGTTCCACATTACCCAGATGCTTGGGAGGTTTCAAGAGTCAAAAAGATAGGATGGGAAGACCCTCAAAGGCATATTATACCCATAAAATTAATTCTCATCCAAATTTATATCAATTAAAACTCAAAATAATCTTAACATTTCTTCTCTAGGTTATCAAGAAGACCGGTGAACCTACCCTACAGGCCTGCAAGACCACTATATCATCTTGGGAACCAAAAAGTTGGTGGTAGAAAATAATATGGTATTTTTAAATCCTAAATACTTCAAGTTTAATGATAACTTATGGTTCTCAAGTATATTTTAAGTATACTTTTCATTCTAAGTGATTGTGTGGACTAATTTGAAATGTGCAGGGTTCATAATCTTTTAGTCAATGTAATAATCATTATAAAATTGATTAATATGTTAAGTCATTAACCAAGTTTTATTATAGGGGATCAAAATATTAATCAAACTTATATATATAATGGTCAAACAAGGTAAACACCACCAACTCACTCCAAAGGGACAAACTTAGTCAACACTTCAATGCACACACAAGGCTATGTTTGTAAGTTAGAGAAACATTAACTCAATGATGAGTTGGAGAAGTTATAGAGGTGTGAGGAGAAAAAAATAAGCCTAGTTTTTTAACCATTCAATATATAATTGAATGAGATTTCAAGGAAGGAATATACCTCTTTAAAATAGTCAATAATACTTCAGACCATCCTGTAAGCCTACTAGTATGGATGATAAGGTGCCTTGAATGTCAAAGTAGAGAATGGGTCTGTTGAGGGATGTAAAACACATGGATATGGTTTCCTGACACATTATGAATCCTAATCCATTTTTAATTCAACAAGGTGATACAAACATAGCTAAATTATTTTAGGTCTAATAGTCTTAAAACTATTTTAATGAATGGTATACATAGTGGGAAAGAAGATACAACACATAATGGTGATAATGAATTGTGTTGAAAGGTGTAAAAATAGTTTAATAAATCATTGGAGGTATAACCAATTTCAAAAAATAAGTTGGAGAGATGACCAAATAAGGGTCACTCAAGCTACCTCCTTAACCAAATGGAGACCTTTTAATTTGTCTAAAGTCAGAGGTGAGAAATAAATATAAGGATATTGTCAAATGGGAAATTTTCCTTAGTTTATTTTAATAAATAATTGATCTCACATAGCAACATTTCATGAGGAAAACCTAGAAGATCTAGATAAGCTTAAGGGCTTATTTTCACACATCATAGACCTAGGGATAAACATCCTAGTGAAGGAGGAGTATGATAAACTAAAGGGCATTGATTATTGAATATATATTCAATGCATTAAAATTATGATGATTTTATTCAATCTTATATGATAAAATGCCAAGAGGAGGCCTAAAACCTTGAAATCAACACCTAAAACTAGTCATGAGGAATGGGAGAAAAGTTTAAAGTTATTGAGGTAGAGTTGAAGTCACTGAGGTTTGAAATGGTCCTAAATATTTTAGGGAGCTTGAGGAGGTAAGGAAATATGTGTCAAGGTAATGATGAAAAAAAATTAAGAGATAACTCTCACATAGTCAAAGCACATAAGACACCTACAAGTAGGCAAGATAATGAATGAGATATGAAGGACTATACATTGAAGTAAGGTAGAAGAGTGAAAATAAAGTCTCTCACCTATTTAAAAAATTATCCTAGTGTATTCATCTGATTTTTTTATCCTTTGAGACAAGAGAAGGCATGAATAGCCTAAGTAGGCCTACTAGGCCTAAAATAAGTAGTTACAGGTAAGGACATAAGAAGAAAAATTAAGGTGAGTGTTGAACCATGTAAAGAGGTGAAGTAGGAACATGAAAATAGAGTATCTCACTTACCTTATAAATATTCATACTTTTATCCACTAGAGTTCCTTATTAATCTAAGTAATAAGAGATCCTAATGGCCTATTAGGCCTAAATAGACCTAAATAGGTTTGTGACTGAAAATTGGATATAGATTGCATATTTAGGAGTGATTCAAATTTGAAATAATTATAAGGGAGGAAAATAATTCCATAAATAATTTATGGAAATTATAATCTCAAAAAATATGAAATAAAATGTAGTTTTAGACCTCTAGGGTCAAAGTGGCCTAGAAGCCTACAAACCCTAGGCAAAGGAATGGGAGGTCTACAAGCACTTGGAGAAATGAACAGGGAAAACAAACAATGAAAACATGTTTAGATGGTTTTTAAAGACCCATAAAAAGTGTTAAAGGTTAAATTAATTGAATTTTACTCCTTTTAACCTTTTTTCTCTTCACCAACCTCCCAAAAATCAATTTTTGAGCTTGAGGTGCAACTTTCTCCATGTTAGAACTGTACAAAGCTGATGCGTGGGGTCCTCAACAGCTAGGAAAGGTTGAAGGGGGTTATGTAATCAAAGTTATTATAATTTGTTTTTTAGTTTAAGACCTTAGGGTGATGAAAAATTTTCAAGATTTCATAACATAGTCAACCTACCAAAACCAATCAAAAGGCCTGATTGAAGAAAACTTGAAGATTTTACACTTTATACGAACAATTGTAGGGACCCCCCTAAAACACTATTTTTTGCATAGTTTAGTGATATTTTCAAGGTAAAAGTATATATAAAGAGTTGCATAATATTTATTAGGGTGTTATGAAATATTTTTTAGCTTATTAAGCCATAAAATTCTCTTAGATACTCCTATAGATGATTTTATAAGTTTGAGTAAAAGGACCAATCTAGAAGAACTAGTGAGAAGTGACCTAGTCACTTAGATAGGTAAAGTTGTAGGTGTGAAATGTGTGAAGAGCCTAAGTCATGGTGTGATATGATGGTTCAAACCTAAAATAGGTTCACTCATCCATCTTGAAGGTCTTATTAAGCCCTCATTGTCATCTAAGAAGCTAAGGTCAAGTTACTAAGCCTAGTTGCCTAGTGGGCCTATTTAGCTAATAAGGGAAGATGAACACTAGCATAAAAGGATGATAACGAAGTCAATAAAGGTAATAATTTTCATTTAAAAACCTCATTAAAGTGATAATTCACACTTCTCATGGCCATTATAGAGGATTGGGTTAGATTTTTAAGCTAGTCAACATGCACAAAGGAAGGTGGGCTTTTTAATGATCCATCAAGGCCAAATAAATGATTGTGTGACCTTTGTAACTAAAATAAGACAGGAATTTATTAATAAAATTTAATGATAATTATTTTAATATGGTTAACGAAGGTTTAATTAGCCTCTACCACTCCATCTCAATGCCCAAAAGGCTCATTAAAGACCACCAACCATGAAGGTAATGTATGGAGGGAGTTATGGGGGCTATTGTAACTACTATTTGAGTGGATTATGGTCATTCATGACTTCTAAATATCACCTCCATTCCAATATCCCCTTATCTCACCTCCTCTTCTCCTACAAATTTAGGCTCTAATGCCATTGTATCTATCCCTTGAATGGGTATGGTGAAATACTACCCAAATTATATATCACAAACCTCTTTGAATCAATAAATGACTATTTTAGTTTTTTTTTCTAGAATTTGTGTGTATATGTGGTGAAATTTAATTATCCTTTTTAGGTCCTTTCCCTCACCTAGTTTCTAAGATGATATTATATGAAGATCATGTGATGTGTTAAGTGTTGATGACTATATTTTGAAGTGTAACTTGGTTAATAGTGTCTTGAACAAGCTTCTTATCCATCGCATTTAAGTTATAGACATCCATCATATCCTTCATATGAAATACTTATGTTTAGGAGCACATTGGAAAGCTTGTTTCAGTCATTAGTCTTTACTTGATTCACAAAGTGCTGATTAAGGATAAGTTAGTATGGATAAGTCAATATTGGTGCATCACCTCATTAAGTTAGGTTTCTTTCATGTTTTTTTCTCCCTTTTCACCCCAAAAAATTAGTAGGTCTTAGGAAGTGAGTTCAAATTAATGAACTAGGGGAGCTAGCCCCATAAAATAGAGGTTTAGTCCTCTTATAGGTCACCCACATCCTTTAGACTAATCCCATGTTACCCCAAACTTGGAGATAGGTCTGAATAGCCTCTTCCTAGGGTGAAATTTAGAGAGTTAATATGAAAATAAGGGGAAAGAGCCATTTATATATAGCATTTACCACAATGAAATTTCACACTAAAATTTAAATATAAAAATCCATAATGGTCTTGAAAACCCTGGTATTCATTCAAAGGATTTTTGGAAGTCAACTACTAATTTATTTGACCTCATTCTTCCTTCATCACATATTCTATGTAACCAAAATAATAAAAAAATATATAACCCTTACAATATGTAGTCAAAAAAAATGAATGAGAAATAAAACCATATCAACCACTAAGGTTTTTAAAACTTCATTTATTTATTACTAGCTAATAAAATATGGATATTTTAATAACTTTTAATAGTGACAAAGTTTTACATCTGGTTATTATACAATTGGTTTGAATTTCATACTAGAAAAATGACAAAATTAGACAAATGTGACAATTACTCACAAATGATTTCTTATTTCTAAGTATGTTAATTAAATAGTTTTGTATTAAAGTTTAATAATATATATTCAACCAAGGGCATGATAATATAAGTATCAAAACTTCAAATACCAACAAAAATAATAAAAATTGAAGCATAAGATTTACCAAGACAAATAACCTTTCAAAATAGACTTCCAAAACACAAAATTAGGTAACAATAAAAACCCATGGAGTGTTTAAACAATGACCAAAATTTATGCCTAATGTTGAACCAAATCTCTCTTTTCCATCAATTTAAATAGAATAAAAACTATAAATAGTTAATAATAATTATACCATGCTTATTATGTAAGATTTTAACTAAAATAAAATAATTTATAAAACCCCAAAAATTTAAAACTAAATCTATAGCAACCCATTGATGGAGTAACTAATTGTTTTTCAATTTAAATCCATCTACAAACCCTTATAAGTTCATCAATAAGTCATAAAACTTCCTTATGAACCTTCAAGTAATTTTTTTGTAATATTACTTTCCCTCATAATTATGGAAATGAACACAATAATTTTTTCATGGGAAGAAGATAAATTACAACACTTATTTGTTTTCTTAAATCTCAATGGAAGGGAAAACAAAACATTTATGCTTACTTTCCTTGGTCACACCCTCCTTTTCTAGCCTCGACCCTAAGTAAGTTGATACTCTCTCCCTAGCATGGTTTTCATACCCCCAAATCTCCTCCATGATATTCCCATGACCTAGGGTTTTCACTTCTCCCTCATCTCTTCTCTACTCCTCCCTCTCTCTATTCCTCATCAACTACTCCATCAACCCATCAAGCTAAAATAGCATTAAGATTTGAGCTAAGCTCCTCCCAAGTTATCCAAAAAAATAATGCAAGACCCGATTAACCAAGACCAAAATTTTTTGTAATGATAATATTTGATTTGGGTCAAAATCCCATGAATCCCCTAATGTCAACATGGTAAATTTAAATTTTTAAAAATAATAACATTATTACCACTTCAACTTAGGAGAAAATTGATTAGGGTCCTTTGATAGGAGCTTGAAGGGGAGTGACAATATAGGGTTTAAAAAAACCATGGTACACTGGAGCAAAATAATAATGATTTAATAAGATAGTAATTCCAATTCTATATTTAAATCAAGATACTTAAAATCATGACACCATTCAAGTTAGGCAAGGAGTTAATGTTGTCAAAGCTTAGACATGATCGAAACAAGTATGAATTATCAAAATATATCAAAACATAACCAAAATGATCACATAAAAATAATAGGGTAAATGATAGACCGTATTTGTCACATATGAGACAACACAAATAATTATATAAATCATTAAAATACACAAAATGAAGACAAAGAAACATACATGATATACAAGTCAATAAAATTATCAAGAATTAAAATAATGATAAAATGAAAATATTGCTACAAGTTTTTATGGCTCATTATATTACCCATTTTTACCTGTGTCGGTTGTCTTTGTTCCTTATCCCCTGACTACCAAAATCCACCACTAGCATAGCTTATTTTACCTACACATAAACCCAAAAATGACATCAAAAGTCCCTATAACATATAATTTTATGCAAATCTAAATTGAATAGCATCATGTAAAAAATCAAATATCAAGACCAAATCAACTCATATACAAAATAATGTTGGCTATAACATTGTGTCTAGTATCTAAAAATAGGTTAAAATAATGGTCCCAAGTATAGTTGAATAGTGTAAAAGTATGATAAAACTATGTATAACATTATATAAATGAAATATGTAAGTAGTGTTATAACATCCTTCTCCCCATAAAGAGGATCCACCCTGGTAAAAGATCAAAATAACCAGGCATAATGTTGCTTAAACAACTGTGTATCCTCCCAAATTATATTTATGGTAGTTAGTGTGCCCCATTGTATCAAAAATTGTTGGATTTATTGATTTTTTAATTTAATGTTATGATGACCCAAGATTTTCACTGGTTTTAGCTACATCTTTTCCTCTTTTGAAACCTACAAATTTTTCTAGTCTAACACATGAGACGAATTAGATACATATTTTATTAATAATGTAATATGAAACAAATCATGGATTCTTGATAGAGAAGAAGGTAAAGTTAACTAGTAAGAAATAGGGATAATTTTGTCCAATATTTTTAATGGGAAAATAAAGTGAGGATCCAACTTGGAGGTTTTACCAAACTTGGAGGAACTCTTCTACAACCTTACACGTAGAAAAACATTCTCTCCAATAGTGAAATCATGAGGCTTTCTCTTTAGATCATCATAACATTTTTTCCTATCAAAATTAGCCTTTAGGTTTTGGCATATTATAGCTATTTTCTCATCATATTCTAGTAAAAATTTTGGAGCAACAATGGCCTAGTTTTCTATGTTGTCCTAGCCAAGTGGAGTTATACATTTCCATCCATAAAAGGATTCAAAAGGAGTCATTTAAATTATAGAATGATAAGAGTTTTTATAATCAAACTCAACTAAGTGAATATAATCCTCCTACTTAGTTTTATGACCTATAACATACATGCACAACATGTCTTTGACTACTTAGTTCAATCTTTCAGTTTGTCCATATGTTTACAGGTGGTATGAAGAACTAAAATTTAATTGAGTGATAAAGGCTATGGTTAATGTTTGTTAGAACCTTGATTTGAACAGCTTATTTCTATCAGAGATAATGATCTATAGAATACTATGCAATTAACCCACTTCTTTTATAAAGCATTCAATAAAAATAACAATGTCATTGGTATATTTTTTATCAATAAATTTACCAAATTTAGTTACTTTGTCAATTATTACCAATATAGTGTCATGCCAATTGTAGGATTTAGGCAATCCTATAATACAATCAAGTGAAACAACTACACATTTGTCTCTTGATATGTTATGGGGGTATAATATACCCCTAGGATGGTAGTGTTTAGCCTTCACACATTGACATTTTAAACATATCATCACAAAATTAGCAACATCTTTATTTAGACCAGGCCAAAAATAAAGCCTTTTTAGTTCATGAATCATTTTAGTGACCCCTAGATGGGAGAAATGGGGTTCTGTATGCACTTCATGCAATATAATATTGTATAGTCTACCTAATTTAGGTACAAAATTTTTATTTTTATGCCTTAAAAGACCATTTGGTTCAACATAAAAATTAGAAAATATTTTTTCCAAAGACTCATCAACCAATATTGCACTTAATTCTTGGTAATAATTATCAGCAAGATGTTGTTGGAGGCCAACATTCCTAAAACTTCCTTGTAGAAAAAACAAAGCAGCAAGGTATATACACTTGTTAAGTACATTAGCCATGAGATTTTATTACTTGTCACATAAGTGATGTCCATGTCAAAGTTGTTGATAAATTATAGCCATCTATGCTTTCAAGCATTTAAGTCATTTTACGAGAAAAGATGATCTATGTTGTGGTGATAAGATTTCACCTTGAAATATTTGCCTAACAAAAGTTGCTTCCATGTTTTAATGCATGTACTATGGAAACAAGTTCTAAATCATGTGTGGGATAGTTATTTTTAGCTTCCTTAAACTTGTGATATTCATAAGCTACCACTTTACCCTCTTGGGTCAATATTCTATCAAAACCTTCTTTAAAAGTGTCAAGCCATACCTCAAAATGCCCATTTGGATATGATATAATCAGAATAGGGGTTATTGTTAACAGATCCTTGAGCATTTTAAAATCCTCTTCATAGTGAGGTGTCCATGTAATTTTTTTACCCTTGTGTTTTAATTATGTAGTGGAATTGGCTAGGCAAATGAAATTTTCCATAAATCGCTCATAATAGCTAACCAAGCCCATGAAACTACATACTTTGTGTACGATAGATAGAATAGGCCACTCTTGAATGGATTGAATTTTTATTAAGTCCACTACTATTCCCCTCTTAAAAATCACATGCCCCAAGTAAAGTATTTATGATTGGTAGAAGGAACAATTTAATAACCTACAAAACAACTGATGATGTATTAATCTTTGTAAAACTAGCCTTAAATGTTGATCATGTTTAGCTTAGTTCTTGGAGTATATGAGGATACCATCCAAGAACCCAAATACAAACTTGTCCAAAAATTCCTTGAAAATGTTATTCATTAGATTTATAAATGTCATAGGTACATTAGTAAGACCAAAGGGTTGGATAGTGAACTCATAGTGGCCATACCAAGGTCATAAGGTGGTTTTATATATATCTTCCTCTTTGATCCTTAACTGATGGTACCCAAATCTTAGATAAAATTTAGAAAAAAATGTTACACCCTTTATTTAGTCAAACCAATTATCGATCTAAGGTAATAGGTAATGATTTTTTATCATTATATTTTTTAGCATATGATAATCAATGCACAACCCTAAAGTGTCATATTTCTTTCTTACAAACACCACTAGAGTACCCCAATGTGACATGCTTGGTCGATTGTTTTTGCTATCCAAAAGTTCTTATAATTGAAATTTTAATTCTTATAAATTTATCACATTCATTTGATAAGGATATTTTGATGTAGGGGCAGCCCCTGGCATAATATCAATTGAGAAGTCAAACTCCCATTTTGGTGGCAAACTGGGCAATTTTTCAAGAAAAACATCTAAAAATTCCCACAAGTTAAGAAAATCAAAACAAGATAGTTATTCCTCTTTGGGAAGTTCTTATATTTAGAATGCATAGATTTTACACCCCTTTTGAATATCCTTCTTTAATTGTAGGGCTGAAATCATTTTCTACATTTTTGGCCCTTAAAGACAATGGATTTTAACAAGTTTTCCATTCTCATCAGTGCATTGCATCTTTTTCTTAGAGCAATCAAGTGTTTTATGGTGTTGTTATATCTAATCCATGCCTAATATAATGTCATAAGACCCTAAGGGTGTTAAAAAAATTACCTTGGTCTTGAAGGGGCCCATCAAGTTTGGTTTTCATTAAGAATTATTGGATAAGTACCCTCTTATCGGTACTGAACTTGACTTCCCATCCTTCTCTTAATGGATTTGATTTATGATTGCAGTTATTAACTACATAAAGTGAAATAAAGTTGTTCAAAGTACCTAAATTATTTAAAATAGATATAAAATTCTTAGAAAGATTACCTCTAATCTTAATCAAGGTGGCTTGAAAATCAGATTTTTGGTTATCTACTACAACATATACTTTATGGTCTACTGGCTATCCCAATTTCAGATTTGGGTAGTTCTTGTGGTAGTGGTTATCACAACATTCATAGCACACCATTATATTTTTTGGGGATACTAAAATAGTGTTTTCCCCTATGGCTAGACTATGTTGATTGTTTTAGTTCTATTCCTTCATGAAAGACCCATTTTTTGAGTTGCCTTGGTTTTAAAATTCTTATTTTTACCTTATAATTATTGAAATTCCTATTTTTTCCTTGAAACTTATGATTTTAGTCTAATTTATTGAATATTTTTAAAGGGATAGGTGGGTTCTTAGCCTTTGACTACTACCCATTCATCTTGAAGTCTTGTCTCAATTTTTTTTTGAGACTTTTTCTTCTTTTTTGCCTTGTGAATAAACTCTATAGTAGCTTTCAATGTCTAGGATTTGTCATATTGATGTCACACATTAATATTTCTTTCAACCCTAACTTAAATTTGGTTATTTTTGTCTCTTCATCATGAATGTATTCTACATGATGTATTATATTCAAAAATTTATTTTCATATTCGAGGATAGACATATTTTATTTCTTGAGCGATTGAAAATCTATTATTTTCTACTCCTTGAATTTTGCACTTAAGTACCTATTTTGGAAATGATTCTCAAAAGTTGGCTAAGTGAGGTTCATAGGATAATAACCCTCTAAGGCATAGATATGGTTTCACCATAGTGCATCATAACCATTTAACTGATAGACAAAAACCCTTGCCTTCACATTGGACGGCATGTCATGAAGGTTAAATTATTTCTACAGATTGATGATCCATGCATCAGTTGCATCTTGATGCAGGAGCATCTACAATAGTTTCATGGAGGACTAGTTGCAAATGCAAATGAAATTCTAGTGGGAAATTTCAAATTCTAGTTTTCCCTCCAAATTGTGTAGATTTCAAAATTTCACCTTGAAAGTAAATGTAATAGTCAAAATTTAAAAGTGAAAAGGTGAAAAGTGATGGTTAGGCTGTTTAGGAAATTAGGGGGAAATGGTTGAAACTATTTTCAACCTTAGTATATTGTTAAAACCTACAAACAACATTTGGTTTTGCCTTAAGCCCAAATTGGGCGTAGAAGTTAGAAGGGAGATTCTTGAAAGAGAGAAAAAGAGAGAATTCATTAAGGAGAGAGGATGAGAGGGGCATAGAAGAGAAGAAGGATAGAGAGGAAAATTCCTCTCATTCAAGGGAAAGAAGAAAGAATGAAGAATAGAGAGGAGAATTAGTGAGGGAGGACCTCACTTAAGAGATGATAAGGTTAAAGAGAAGGAGCAAATTTGATTAAAGACAAAAGAATGTGGAAGGAGAAAGAAAGGCTTTGAAATCCATGGATTTTGATATTGAAATTTAAGTCTTCCAATTGATCTAGGGAGAATGAATGTTTTGTTTCAGATGATTATGTTATGCAATTCTGGTGACAGGTCTGTATATGCATATGTGAATGTGTGTATGAATGTGTTTGATAGTTTTCTATAGAAAAAGAAGAAAGACTGGTTATTTTGTATGTGGGAACAAGTTGAATTTAGTATCATCATGACCAAGAGGTCTTATAAATCTTTGAAAGCTTAAGAAGCCTAAACAGGCCTAAACAGGGTACTCAGGCCTGTAAACTTACAACCCACTATCTAAGGGAAAACCCACATATGAATGTTTGCATAAGGTTCATTATGACATGAATACAGGTCTATTAGACAAATATAAACTTAAGGGAAGATAAACTAGGCTTTAAAAACCCCTTTTGATATCCAAAATCTCCCACAATAAGCTCTCGGCCTGTAGGTGACAGTTTACAGACAATAAGAAGAAAGTTGTATGATTCTGCATTGTAAATGGATTGATAAGTCATATTTGATAAATCATATGAATGGGGAAGTCACTTAAGGTATGTCAATGTTTGTATATCCTCTTGAAATCCTATTAACTATTTTGTTAAACAAAGACAAGCATGAACCCTGTTAACTGTTATGAAAATACAGTCAAAGCCACTGAGTTGTTGAGTATTGGAAAGCATAGGAGGTTGTTATGAATGGGAAGAGGATTGGAGAAGGTGTAGGGTAGTAATATAGACCCTATAAAAGTGATTTAGACCCTTGTAACAAGCTATAACACTCCCAACCACAATTTCAATTCTCTCAGCTTGTGACAGTCATGAGAAAACCCTGAATTAGGTTCAAGCCTTCAAAATGAGTTTTAATGCTTGAAAACTCTTTAAAATTTTTAATATAAACCTAGAAGGTGTTAAAAAACTGTTGGAAGTGGTTTCAAGGTGTCACAGTATGGATAAGTATGGAAAATAACAATTGCCAATCGGATCCTAGGTGTATGTGAGATGGAGAGAATAGGCCAATATAGGAAAAATGGATTTCTCCAAACAAGTGCACTAAAAAATGTTTGATTCACCTATAAGAAGATAATAGGTATCTGTAATGATGCTTGGTTTGCTTAGAAAGTCCATACTTTACTCTAGATAAGAAGATTTGCACACAAGGAGGGCTAATTAGAACAGGGCTTAAAGAAGAAAGTACAATTCCGTACAAAGTAACCTCATGAGATTTTTTAGTATGTTATAGAAGGGCTTAATGGGTATCCAGAAATTGTTTTACTTTCATGATTGAGTTAACCTAGAAAAATTTATGGCCAATGAATAGGGAATACATGGCTACAAGGAATGAATGATCTAGATAGGTCTGTATCAGTTTGTTGATGGTTACATAGTAGTGTAAGGCTAGTTTTCATCACATCTCTTGATTCCTCATTTGAGAAGGTAGGTGGGGAAAGATTTTTTAGTTATATAACTATGGGGTCTACCATCCTTATAAGTACTTCCTAAAGTGATTACTCCCCTATTTGTCTAACTCTCAATTGAGGGACTTCTTTTTTAAGATCACCCTTAAGATTATTTAAACTTCTCTCTTGATTTTTGATTTTTCCTTGAATGGAATTTAGAGCAAATAAGATTCCATAAAAGATATCTTTTTACTTATCAGTTGGGTTTTTCAAATCCCTATTATCATTTGGTGTTTTGTTGTTGTTATTTTCATTATAGGGAATAGGTTCATTCTTGATTTGGTTTGGGTTTCTGGTAGTAAATCCCCTACCTCAGATTTTACCTTTACCTCAACCTCAACCCCTTAAGACTAGTCTATAAATTCCTTGGTCATTATCAACCTTATTTTTACTAGCTCTAGTCTTAACCATTTTCCTAAAAATACACCAAATATTTTCTTAGATAGATTTTATAATTAAATTACTCTAAACACTATTATATTTAGAATCGACAACTTAGTGTAGGCTATTATACTAGGTGAAACAACACCCTAAAAAAATTG
Organism: Torreya grandis; assembly: GCA_037957365.1. Taxonomy (NCBI): domain Eukaryota; kingdom Viridiplantae; phylum Streptophyta; class Pinopsida; order Cupressales; family Taxaceae; genus Torreya; species Torreya grandis. The sequence continues at coordinate 21,765 of JARHVA010010541.1, read as the reverse complement.
AGCATTCTTTCTTTCAAAATTTATAGTGGAAGTTGAAATGATTTATACTCTAAAACTTGGTTTTACATGAGTTATCACCATGTTTACATACATGTAAGCCTTAGTCAAGGTAATTACCCCTAAAAGATTCTATGGGAAAGATTATTACCCTAGGGGGATCTACATGAAATTTGAGGTGTATCTATTTGTGATACATAATGATATATCTATAACTAAATCGTAGTAGACACATCCTAATAAGACCACCTATGTGTCTTTATCCTGCTTAAGCATTCAACGTCCATGGAAACATGATATAGGCTAGGGTAGTCAACTTACCCTTCTTCAAGCTTGGGATAGCTAAGTTAAATACTTAGGTTATCAATGTTATTCGAACATGAATTTAATGTAAGTTAAGTTCATAACTTTTATTCTATCTAATTCAAGTAATGGTACTAATTTGAATAGATTTTAAAATTTGAACTATGCCTAAACACCCTTATAATTAAATTGAATGTTTACATATTTGATGTATGTGAAAGGCCATAATGATGCTATCCTTGATTTTAGATCATTATACCATGATCTATGGTTATGGGGTCATTGTACTTCATGATTCACTTTATAAAATAAATTTCCATTTTAACTAATCAATTTATAATTCTTTCCAAGTCAATATTATTTATGAACATATATGATACTTATAACTTATAGTGGCATTATACTCTCACTAGACCATACTATAAATAGCCTTCTAGAGATTTATGTTTCTCTAGTATTATTTACATGTCACTTGGTCATAATCAAAAGACTAGTAGAATTATACCACTTATTTTAACAGTATAAAATCTATAGTCCTTCATTGAATACAAAAAATTTCAAACACTATTCCTTTAAGAACATAAAGATTGATTGTACTTCATTACCATGTCATAGATAAAGTAATAATAGGTCTTTTCAATCAAATTGAGCATGAATTATTATATTCATTCATTTGTTGAAAAATGCAACCTCTTTGTCATTATATTATGCATATTTATACTCAAATCTCTATATGCGTTAGTTGTGAATAAAAATACTATGAACTAAAGTTGGAACAATAGTTACTAATATTTGTATAACTAAATTAAATATCAACTGAGGGTTTTAAGAATCCCTCCTATAGTCCATAGAATATAATAAATAATTTAATCAAGTTACTATTTAATGAGAATGACATAATTAGTTCATTGTGATAAAAGAAAAGAAATAGTGTTTGTAACTATCTTATCTTAGACTCATTAATAACTAAAAGAATTTAAGATAGAGATCTTCTTCTAAAAATAAAACATAATGAATTTAACTTAGCTATAATTTCATTGAGTAAAAATTATAAAGATCCTAGTAATAAAGCATGTTATACTTATCAATTTGAATTGCCTCTTTTCCTAGTGCTAATGGTTTTAAATATAAAGCTGAATTGAAACATAATCTGGTAAACATTAAGTCCTTTCCAATTTGTTTACAGATTTCATTGAATTAAGCAATAGAAGTTATTTCAAGTTTATATCATTACCTATAAAAATAAAGGATCAGTTGCTTACTAATAGGATGCAATCCAAATTAATATGGCATAATCAATTTGTACAATAAATAGAATAACCATTAATGAAGTTAAAACTAAATACAATAACATCTTATAAAAAATGCACATGTAGGAAGTATTTTGCAATCAAAATGAGACTAAATAATTTAATTTATAGTAATCTAAAAAATTTATGATTAATATAATGACTAATAAATAATAACAATTTAAGCAAGAATAAACATGATGGTGGCTATTAAGCAAGGTACATAATTTGTTCATTTATCAAATATTAACTAATTCCTAATTTTTGGCATATGTAAATATATGAACGTACATTTATTTGTTTACCTTAATTGTCTACATTCTCGTATAATAGAGATGTACAATATTTAATATAATTTATAATAAACAAAAGAACATCTAGGTTAAACATCTAATGAACATATTAATAGATGATAGTCAATAAAATTTATAACAAAATCCAATGATTTAAAACATAATGCTATAATTGAAAGTAAAATTTATAATATAAATATCTAATAGTAAAAAATAAAATATGTGAGAGTATTGAATGGATGAAACTAAAATTGAGAATTATAATTAATGGAGACATAAATCATATAACAAAATTAAATGATTTCAACTGAAATATTATACAAGTTAAATTATACATTATAAAGCATGTTGCATCAAATACATCAATAATGGATCAAAGTACCACAGTCAATAAGAAACCAACTGAATAGTAAGAATGTTGTCTTTGTCTTCCTCACATGAGCCACTTATTCCAAACTACCCTATGATCCCCCCAATTGGTGGCCCTTACCACCCCCAACCATTTGCTGGGAGGTAGAGTCCAAATTTTGGGTCTTCAAGAATGTAGGCAAGGACAATAAGGGGAAAGAGCCATTTATCTTAAAACAGTTATAACAATGAATTTTTTACATTGGAATTGAAATATAAACACTCATAAATGATCCTAGAAACCTTATTATTCATCTAAAGGATGTTTATAAGTCAATTAATGGTCCAATTGACCTCATTCTTCCTTCATCACATATTTTAGGTAACCAAGATAATAAACAAAATAGAACCCTTATAATATGTAGTAAAAAAATGAATGAGAAATAAAACCATATCAACCACTGAGGTTTTAAATACTTAATTTATTTATTTATTTATTACCAACTAACTAAAGATGGATATTTCAGTCACTTGCAAGAGTGAAAAAGTTCCAGATCTATTTTTATACATTTGGTTTGATTTTCATACTAGGCAAATCACAAAATTGGATAAATTCAAAAATTACTAATAAATAATTTTAAATTTCTAGGTATGATAATTAAATAGTTTCATATTAAAGTATAATAATATATATTAAACCAAAGGCATGATAATCTTGGGTACTTGTTTCACTCATGTATGAGTTTTAACAACATTAGCTCCTTACTTAGCTTGATTGGTGTCATAATTTCAAGTATATTGGTTTGAATTTGGAATTAATTTTAATATCTTTATTAAATCATTATTATTTTGCTCGAGTGTATTTTGGTTTTTTTTATCTAACTCTCTCTTGTCACTCCCCTTCAAGCTCTTAACAAAGGACCTTAATGGATTGTCTCCTAAGTCAAAGTGGTAATAATGTTATTATTTTGACAAATTTAGATTTGTCATGATGACATTAGGGGATTTTTGGGACTTTGACCCAAATCAAATCATATCATTAAAAAAAAAAAAAATAGTCTTGGTTTATCGGATCATGCATTAATTTTTTTAGCAATTTTTTTGAGGGTTGAGCTAAGCTCATCCTGAGTCACTAAAAAATTTAATGTATGAATAGGTAAATGAGAGGAAGGCTATGATTTAATATGCCTTATTTCTCCCTAATTATTTAAAAGAATGATTCCCAAACATTTTTTTTTTAGTTGTGTTAGGTTGTGTATGTAGTAAGTCAAGCATAATGACATTACTCATAAAAATGAGTCAGAGACATAGCTATGACCAAACACTACATCGAGTTTTAAAAAAGTCATGATTTTGTGCAATATAATTAAAATATTTTACAAAATAAGTTTACAATGCTTTTCAAAATATGAAAAATCACTTGTTTTATGTTTTGGGATCTTTGGCCTCTTTTTGGCATTTTTTTATCTTGCCTTTTCCTTTTTAAAATAAAATAAATTTAGTAATTTCGTCTCTAAATTAGTTAGCTATAACTAACTTCAACGGGTTTATAAATTTAGAGGGTCTACTAAATAGTGGGTTTTAAACTCACAACCTCTCTTTTAATAAAAATAACACCCGCCAACTCACCTATGTATCATTTCAACAATATATATTAGAGAATTACCTTTTACAGTGCATAAATGTCTCAAATATATTCATGGTAATCAAGTGATCAAAACTCTAGGAATCTAATATGAATATAATTTGAAACCAATGAGATTTATTCCTCCTACATAATAGTTAGTTGGCACATACAATGAATAACATGGTAATGAAATAGTTTATATAACTATTCAAGAGCATATTACATAACCAATTTTTCCATCTATCTATAAACATGATAAAGTTACACATGAACATATTACATAATCAGTTTCTCAATCTATCTATGAGCACGATACAATTGCACATGAATATATTACATACTTAGTTTCTTCAAATAATTATGATCATGATCATAAACATTTAATTTTAAATATCAAGGTACCTTATTCCAAAAAAAAGTAACATATAAAATGAGGTCTTCATTTTATAAGCACCACATTATATTCATAATGCTTCACCATAAGGAATTGTAGTTAGATATTATCTTATTACATATGAGGATACACATTTACATGGATATATGAGTAGTGAATCAGATGGTTATATTAAAAATTATGACTCTTATTCAAATTCAAAGGCATCTATAGTTGGCATTTCTACTTCATAAGAAGTCACTCCTTCATATCATGTCATGGGTTATGCATACATGCATCCCATCACATACATAGTTGGTTAACTACTTTAACTTTCCTTTATACATAGATTTTTTTAATTTTACTTCATTGATACTTCTTCTATCTCTTACCTAAGTATTTTTATATCCCCTAGTTTTATTTTCACTTTAAGAACATTCCTTCTTAATTTTCAAACTGATTCAAAGAATCCAAAAATACTATTTTATAATACTTTCAATGCTCATTTTCTATGTCAATCCACTTGCTTATATATATATATATATATATATATATATATATATATATATATATATATATATATATATATATATATATATATATATATATATATATATATATATATATATATATATATATCACATTATAACTTCCATTACACTTACATGATCACATTTATATACTCCTACATTCTCATGAGCACATATAATCTCTTCCCATTGGGACATGTACATTATTATCTATATCAATCACTTATGCTAAATTGATATGAATCCTTTACATTGGGTGCACATTTATTGCCTTCATTCTTGACACACTATCATTTAATACCTTTCCCTCCCATTTATTATATTTTTGAAGTTTTGATTCTATCAATTTTGAAAACTTTAAAGTTCAAATATGACAATTTTTTTTTGAAAATCAAATATGAAAAAATTCAATAAATATAAATCATATATCTCAAAAATTCAAAAAAAAAAAGTTTTCAAAATCTAAAATGAGTACTTATACGCATTATCTTATGTTGCTAGCTTACTTATTTACATATGTTATTTATTTCATGCTAAATAAATAACCTGTTTCAATTTTAAATACACAATATTTTTGACAAGTTATGTAAGTGTGATACAAGATATACTATCACATGGTTCTTTGAAGTTTGACTCTTCTTTTTACCCATCAACCTTACTGAGTTAGGGGCATATCTTCATTCTAAATTAACACTTCAATAGGTTGTATTTATCCATAAATTTTATACCATGATGAGATCTATATCATATAGTTTTTTTTCTAATCATTCATACTTTACATTGTGTTACATATATATGTTATTTGATAACAATGTTATTCATACATATGGTTAATGTAAACTAGTATAATTTTCACTATTCTTATTATAAAAAATATTAATTTACTACATGATAAGACATGACTTTCTTGATTATTGTGTGTGGTCCTTAGTATTGTGTGTATAACATATACATGTTATTTATTGTATGGCATAATAATGTTATTTGAATGTGTCCCTTAGCCTTGTTTGTTTATGCAACATTCACATGTCCCTTGTAAGTAGTCATTGGGCCTTATGTGTGACATTTTATACAATGTACATGACATTGTGTCATATTAATTATATGTTCATTTCTCATTACTATGGTGCCATTATTCATATCATGCATTAATTCTATTTTTAATCTTGTTCCATGATTCATATCATGCACATGTTTCTTATGTGCTTCAAAATGATATTTATCTAACACATGATTAATATGAAATTAAATGTTATATTCAATAATATGATGAAATACATTTCAAATGTTGATATAATACTACATAATTACATATTTGACATATTGTAAAAGTCTTATTTTGAGATCAATGAATTGTAGGTTACAATTATCATATTAAAATAGAGACATCACAATGAGCTTGTTTTTTTAATTGAAGTCTTAATGAGGAACAAATTTAAATATTTATGACATTATGAAATTTTAAAAATTATAGTATAGTTTTGAATATTCAAATTATGGTGACATATGGCATGCATGTGCACTCATTCCTATAGTAGATTGAGTACAAATTCTCAAATACTTGATGCATATGCACAAACATGTACAAAATAATTATAATTTATGCATTTCAAAAAATGACAAGTTTAATTAAAATTTTATATCAATAAAATAAAAATACATGGGGAATGATATTAATTCATATTCATGTTTATATTTAGTAAATTTCAAATTTTACTTCTTCAAAAAGTTTCAAAGTTTCAAAGGTATAAAAGTTTGAATAAAATCTAGATCCGGTTGCAACGTTGTGATTCATATTTTTTTTCAAGTGAACCATGTTAGAGTCTAATGACACTCAACATATATGGTTTCACTTTATCATGACACATTTAATGGTTCCACCACTTTTCTTACCATGTTTTAGGGACACTCAACATCTATGGTGTATTATAGTGAGACAAATTTGGTGGTACGACCCCTTTAATTATTTTACATAGTACTCTACACATTCATATGAGAGATGGCACATATAATATTTATAACTCAAGGGATTTCACTAGTATTCAAATCAAGACTTGATCACTCTCAATTCACCATAGGTTCAACATTTATCCAAATATCTTAACAAGGGGGAACCCACACTTATCCCTTTTCAAGTTACATGGAAAATATATTACATACTCTTTAAGGATATTCTTTCCTTGCTCTTTTTTTAGAATTTCAAAATTTAATTTTCATATTTTTTATTTTAAAATATGGAAAATAAATACTTTGTGGAATTAATGCATTTTTTTCATTTGATACATTGCACAATCAAGATTCACATCAAAAGACAAACTATGCATATACACTTAGGTTCACATCTCCTTTACTCTAGTAATTTCACTTCATTACATCACTAGAATAAATGGGGAAAAATTTAGACACTCAAATTTAATATTTAATTTCTTGAAAAAATTTAATATTGGCATATTTACCTTATTCTATTCACCAGTATGTTAACTTTAAATCTCTATCTAAGTCTTCACTATTCCATTTATTGCCTTAAAATTATTGGAAACATCATTCAAACATTCTTGTTTTACTTACAGGTTCATGTTAGCCAAATCTAAATAGTCTCTATCCTTTTGTGATAAGACAACACTATGAAGATAGAGTCACAACCTAGCCTTATCCACTAGTGTGGCCTCATCCCCCACATTCCAAAGGTGACTTTTAAAATTTGAGATGTTTCATTTTGGCATTCATGCACTTTTAACAAGACTAGTTAATTAAAATATTCCAAATATTCATATATATAATCACATCAAGGCCTAATAAAAATTTTAGTGGCCTATAATAAAAAAACCTTAGAGGTTTCTAGGTGAATCAATTTTAAAATGGTGGAGAATCAGTGTGGAAAGTGTATAATTATGCAGGTGAATCATGTAGTGGAGCACAATGAATTATGTATATATAATTATATACCATATTTTTACACATGGTATGGAAATAATGGTATGTAAATAGGGAATTAAGATCACAAGTGGTAAGGATGTTGATGATAGGGGAGACATTCAAATACTATAGACAATCATTGAAATGATGTAGATGGTCATAAAGATGATGCAAATGACTACCATTAGGATGAAAACGATCATTGGCATGCTTTATGATGGTATCTATATTTTTAAAATGGTTTTTGGCATCCTTCCAATGACCATATACATCCTACCGATGGTTTTTTGCATCCTTCCAATGACCATCTACATCCTACTGATGAATATTTACATCGTGATGATGATCATCTGCTTCCTATTGATGACCATATGCATCATGCCAATAATAATTTGCATGAGGTCGATAGTCATAAAAAATATGAAAATGGTTATTAATAAGATGCAAATAATCATCAGTCATATATACCATGTAGTTTATCATCAGCATGATGTAGACACACATCTTCAACACGTATATGGATGTCTATATGATGCAGATGTGCATCTACATCATACCAATTATAGACTATATGGTACATCATGTAGATAATCATAGTTTTATTTATCTCATACCACTCTTGTGATCTATCCTCTCGAGTCCCTCTTCTCTATTTTCCAACAACCAGGACCAACATCGTAGCAAGTTTATATTGATGTCTTCCCAAAACTCATCTATCATATCTCTTAGCATAGAGTCCAAATCTAAAGTATCTTAAAAAAATATGATGTGAAATTTTATCCTCAAACTTATCTAGTAATAATATACATATAGTGATTGGGTCAAATAGTGTTATTTCAAGGGGATTTTATACATAGATCAATACGCACAAGATATTTGATTACAAAATATTTTATTGTCAAGCTTTGATAGTGGTGCATCTATATTTAAAATTATCTTGAGCACGTATTATTTTACATTTGTAATCACTCCATAGGACATCCATAAACTCATAGGCTTTGGCCCTAGTCATAATGAAGGCTTCGCTCACCAATGATGATGAAAAATACTTGAAGTTTGTTTATGCATAGTAGGTGGATGGTATGAAGTTTATAATTTTATAACTCATTTTTTAGATTAATTTTACTTTTTTTTTAAATTTGAAATCACTCTAGAGAACATCCATAGACTCATAGGCTTATCGTACAAGCACATGGCCCCAATCAAAATGAAGGCCTCATTCACCAATGATGACAAAAAATACTTAGAGTTTATTTATGCATTATAAGTGGATGGTATGAAGTTTCTAATTTTATAATTCATTTTTTAAACTAATTTTACTTTTTTTAGTAGTTATTAATTAAGCTAATAATTCTTTTTTATTTATAGATCTTCAAGGCATCAATAAAAGGGGTTGAAACTTAAAGAAGTATAAAGTTCTTTTCTACTTCGCATGATTGAAATTTTCCAAACCAAATTAGGTTTTCAAAGAAGATCCTCAAACATTACATTTTGGGTTCTTGTATACACATTACATACTCTCAGTGGTCAATAATTTAATTGGTGTTAATTCATTTAAAATATAATTAAGGATGATTTGAATTATGTTATTCATAATGAAAATTTTACATTTTTATATACAAATTATATTATTGAATTATACAATAAGGCATTTTTTAAATTACAAAATACAATTCTTTTAACTTGTCTTCATTACCAAATGGTTGTCAACACACTCTCCCTTGAGGCCCAAGAGGTTAGTTTACATTGCACTATTATTATTTTCAAATAATTATATAAATAATCAATTATGATTTATTTAATATATAAAGTATTATAGTTAATTATTACATAAAAAATTATCTCAAATAATTTCAAAAATAAATGTAGAAATTAAGGGTTGATAACTTGCTAAGGTTGTGAAAGAAACAAACATTGATGGTGATACAAAATCATCTCCATAGGTGCAACAAATACAAAGAAAAAATAACTTGTAGAGTTCAATTACGTAATTGTCCTCTCATGTTTCTGATATAATTTCATACACATTCTCATCATTGATTTCATTAATAAAAATTATAAGGTTATTATTGTAATATTTTAATCCTCTTATATATATATATATATATATATATATATATATATATATATATATATATATATATATATATACACACACACACACATCATAATATGTAATTCAAATACCATGGGGCAAAACTAATCCAATTCAGTTGTAACAATAATATTAAGGTGTGAAAATTAAAATTAAGTTTTTTTTGGTATATACTAAATATTATATTTATTTTATTATTTTTGTGATTTTGGGTCTTATTTGTAGGTTTTTATCCTTCTCAAAGGAGAAATTTTCAACCACCACCACCACCATGCCATCCTATAAATATAGGAAATTAGAAACACATAGTTTTTTTGGCACATAGTGGTGACACATTACGTTTAGGGACATCTAATTTTCCAAACTTTTCAATCAGTGGTATCCCAAGTGCAACATGAACTAAATTTCTCAAAAATATTGATCTTGACAAATAATTTTTGGGGATTTATAATGGAACCCCCATGCCATTTTTTAATACTAATGATATGATATAGTGTCCTCTTCTATAATATCATTTACAATAGAATTCTACATAAACTCCACCTAGTGCAGGCACTCATACCGAGGAGATTCCACAAACTGATGACTAGTGTACTTTTTTCTAATTTATAATTTATTAGCAAATAATAATATGTCCTTTGTTAAATATCATGTTATCACTAACTTTGAATATTTAAAATTATGAGAGTATTATGCAAAAGTTTTGATTTAGGAAATCAATCCCCGATTTCACAACCACAACCAACATAATCAATTATATTCAATAGTTGAACATTATCCTACAAAAATTGATGTTTTATTTAACCAATTAATTTATGGAGGTATTATAATGATTAATACCTTTAAAAATAATGTTATGCTTGAGAATTTAAATGTTGTAATAATGTTAATGATTAATGTTTTATTGTAAGTTTATCTTTAATAGTTATCATAATTAAAATTTATTTTATAATTTTTAACTAATGAATATTTTTTGTTTATTTTCAATCAAAATATACAAATTTTAAGAATCAAGTAGTTGTCCTTAACATGTATTTGAAGAGTGCATGCAAAAGTATTTTTGCATCCACTTCTTTCAATAAAAAACTTTTTCTACTAAATAAGCAAAATAATAAATTGAAGAGAATAATAATATAAAATGGTTTGGACCTTGAAGTCTTATTTTAAGAAAATTGAAGTGGACCCATCATTACTTTCAGTAGGATATTTTGTTACAGATGAACAAGAAAGTCTTGCCAATATCAATAGCACAAAAAAATATCTTATAGATTCAAGGATCTTCATAAAATACACTACTACTAGCCAAATGTAAGGTTATCCTAGTCAAGAAAAATATACAAACACCTAAGTGTCTGACAATCAATGAGAATTCCACTTAGCAATTAGATTCTATGTATGTTTGGTAAATATTGTAAACTAAAAATTCATCTTGAGAGTTGGACCTAAACAATATCCATTGTAATTTATCTTATCTATAATATTTAAAATATATTTTTTAATTTTGGATTCCTTAATCTCAGTGTTTAGATGTACATGGTCTTTGTTGCTTGAATGGTGATGATGCAATAATACGTAATAAATCATTGAAATGTTCAATTTTTTGGTAATGTAATGATGCTTCAGTTGAATGTTATTGTTTCCTAACCATCATTACTTTTTCATAGTATTTTAGTTGAGAATATGAGTTTATAAAACATAAACTTGTATTACCATTTTTTTTGACTTAACCATGTAAATTAGGTTTAAAAGTATAAAAACCTAAAAGATCAGAATGCTAAAGATATACTATTTTCATAACTCAAAATTTAAATAATGTTATACTATTGGTAATGAAATCAATTAAATGATTCATAAATAACATAATTGAACATACAAAGTGCTATTCAATACAATACTAATTGCAAAGTAATATATTTATGAATTAAAAAAGACAAAATTTGTTAACAAAAAAAACTTATCAGATATGACTAAATTTAATTTAAGTATATTTAAAATCCATATAAATTAGAACTCAGGTAGCTGAAACAATCCTTCTTCCTCCATTGCTTCATCATTAACATTTATATATACTATCTCAGTGGTAATTTCAATATCTTATTTGGTAGTTGTATTAGTGACTCATCTTCTTTCAGTGAGAGAACTCCAAATTGAAATCACTCTTTCATATGGAAACTCACATACTGCATAACCTAAAAGATATAACTTTAAAAAATGTATCAAGATTTTTATCCAATCTATTTTGAAGTTTGGATTTGACAAAAGTTAGTGCACTAAATACCCTTTCATCTTCCACCAACCCCAAAATCATTATTTGGCACAATTAATGTAACCAAAAAAATTTGCTAATTCTTTCTTGTAAAAAACTATTGGGATACAATTTATTCCATAGCCTTGTAATAGCACCTATTTTTGTTGGTTCATCTAAGGTTAGATATTGTTCAACCATTGTAATGAAAAAATTTATTGACTATTTTTTCAATAAATCATTTTGAAAACTACCCTCAAATTCAACTCCACTAATTTATATAGACTTAATGAAATGATTAATGAGAGTACCCATGTATTTGATAAATAAATTACTTGTTATTTTTTTACCCTATATATTATTCCAAAATATAGGAGTCACCACTCCCATGGTTTCAATAAACTCATTCCTTTTAAATAAATCTTGAATTTTAATAGAAAATAGTTTTGAGATGTTACTCAATTTCATTTGTGTCTCATCTATGACAATATCATATAGAACCTATGATATAGGCACTTTAATTTTTGCTCCAATCACATGGGTTAGTCCTTGGAAAGTGTGTAGTGGTATCTCTTTTCTATTAATGATAATACATAGATGATTATTAATATTAAATTTCAAATAGTTTTTAGGGTCCTTAATATCTATTAAAAATTTCCAACTATTAAATATTGGTCCCTTAAAACTTTCATTTGAGTAGTATAATATATCAAGAGACTGACAAACATGTTTCCTCAACCTTATGAAGTCAAAAATGTCTATGGATATCTCTTGCACATATTTCATCAAATGATGCATTTATTTCAACATGGGAAAAATACCACACAATGTTAGTAGCGTTATTTAAATATATCAAATAATGTAATAAATCTTTTGCTTGTCAATATCCATCCTATATTTAAACATAAAACCTATCAATGATTGATATTGTTTAAATATTTTACATGCAACTTCATACATGGAAATCCATCTTGTATCAACATATTGTAATAGTTTTTTACCATCAGTCACTCAAATCACAATTGTTTAAAACTCTACAAATATTTTTGGACTACTTGACATGTGTTTGTGCAAGACATGGATAAACTCCTCCACTTTTACTACATTTTAAAATGTGCTAACAATTTTATAAGTAAGATTCATTATATGTGACATGCAATGGATTAAGTCATATATGGGGAAACTATTGTTTGTAAGCAAACACATAGACTAGTTTTGTTCCCCTACATTGTTGATGCACCATCCACATCAATGCACACTAACTTGGTACCTATATCATAATAATTCATCCCAAAAATATCTACCAAAATAAAAAAACCAATTTTTAAAGGTTCTCAACATCACAATTTTCCTTCATTTTACTTACAAATAATAGGCAAGGTTTCCTTGAATGGTTTTAAATTTTATAAATATGCATACAAACCCATGATGTGTTGTCAATTGATATCACCTCATCAATGAACAATGAGATGAACCTTGTTTCTTTTACTTTTCCCTTTAAGTCCTAATTTTCAATCATCACAAGGCATTTTGCCATATCCCAAGCACTGTTATCTGACCAATGTGATTGAATAATGTTATGAAATAAAATATGTTGAGATAAAATATTATAACCTATAAAATTTGAGATTGGTCTATCTCTTTTCAAAATGTGATATAAAGTGGAAAACTATATATTTTTACCAAACAGATTAGATTGAGAAACTTTTATAAATTGAGCTATAATTGTTTCTCTTTTCTTAATGAGGTGTCATTGATGTTTATGATTAGTTTCATACACTATTGAATAACATTGATTCATGCATTATTTTGCATTTTTCTATCTCATTGTTTTTTTGATTTGTCCATATTTATCTTTTACCTTCTCATATATTTTCCACAACGTATCTAAATTGTGTCCAACTTGAATTACATTTTGTGGTCTTTTCCAAGTTTCCAATTGCATATTATACATTTGAATTTTTTTTTGTGTTATTACTATTTTTTGGTTGTACATGTTTAATGAATGGATATTTTATTTCCCAGTCAAACTGAAATGACCTTCCAATTGTCCATGTACTTCTATTCTTTCACATAGATTTTTTAGTGATTTTTTCAACTAAAGATTGTGTTATATTAGTATAAATATCATCTAATATTAGTTAATCATCATTAACATCAATAATTATATTCACTTTCCTTTTCCTTGAATTCAATGGTGGCAATTCAAATTCATACCCTAGCACATCTTCTAGTAGACTCATATTTTCAAAGGGTTATTAGTGGTTTTATATGTAAAATGGTTATAGACATTGTGATTATTATTGAACATTATTCATTATTATGAAATTTTAAATAATCAACAATATAATAAATTATATAATATTTAGTACACAAGTTTGGAATTTCATACACAGGGACATCTTCTAGTGGAGGCATATCTTCGATACTATTATCATTGGGTTTTACATGCAAAATTATTATAGCCTAATTATTTATTAATAAATTTTAATACAAAAGTGCAAAAAATAAAAAATAGTAAATCATAGAATATTTAGTACCTTGATTTGATATTTCATACAAAGGTACATCTTCTAGTGGATGCATATATTCAAAAGAGTTATTAGTGGCTTTTACATGAAAAATAGTTGTAGACCTTGTCATTATTAATGAATCAATACAAAAGTTCAAATAAATAATAATATTATAAATCATTTAATATTTATTACCTCTATTTAGCATTTCATACCTAGGTATGTCTTCTAGTGAAGACATATATTCAAAAGAGTTATCAATGGGTTTTGGATGCAAAACGGTTGTACACCTTTTCATTATTATTGAATCAATATGATATTTAAAATAAATAATAAAAATTTAAAATTGTAAATTATTTAATAATTAGTGACTATGTTTGGCATTTCATACCCAAGTACATCTTCTAGTGGAGGCATATCTTCAAAAGAGTTATTAGTGGGTTCTACAAGCCAAATAGTCATAGAGCTTGTAGTTATTATTGAGCCTTAATAATAAAGTGAACAAATTAAAAACATTGGATAATTATATTTTTAGTACCTTTATTTGGTGTATGGATAAAATAAGAATAATAGGTTATTTAGTTTTTTAAATTTCTCAAATGCCTTAACATTGTCAGTAGAAGCCATCGAATCAACCCAATCAAAGCCTAACAATACAATGCTTATGGTTGATAATAATGTGTTTATGAATGATAAAATTATGTTTATGCTTGATAATATAATATTTATGCTTGACATTAAAACATCGATGCCTGACAGTAAAATTTTGACTCCTGACAACAAGGTGTTGATGCCCAATAATGGTAAGATGATGCCCAGTAGTAGAATGTTGATGCCTAACAAAAAAATGACTACACTTGGCAACAAAAGTTATGAAATTGATAGCATAATGATGATGATTGATAGTAAGGTGTTTATTCCTAATAACAATATGTTGATGACTAAAAGTAAAAAGTTGATGCTTGATAGCAAAATGCTGATAATTGAAAGCAAAATTTAGATGCTTGACAACACAATATTGATTCCTAATAAAAAGGTGTCAATTATTGATGACAGTATACCAATGTATGATAGTATAATGTTGACACATGACAAAAAAATGCTAACACCTAATAGTAAATTTGGATGCTTGACAAAAAATGATTGTGTTTGATAATAGATGCATATGTTTGACAGTAGATACTGATGCAAATACCATCTAGGTAGAAAAAATTAACTGTAGCAAAGATTTAATTTTAAAATTAATGTTTAATATATTATATATTTGTAAATGTACCTAGACCAACTTTTGAGGTACCTATACAATATATTTATGAGTACATTTATTATAAAAAGTAGGTGAGTTGATCCTTAAAACTAACTACCACACCAAAAATTTAGGAAACTATGTGATATTAGCTACCCATAAAAATTAACAAATAACAACTTTGTAAAATGGAATATTCACCAACTAATGAAGATTTTCCATTAAAAAAAAACTTGTCAAGGCTTTTTAAAGCATCATCTAGCAATCACTTGGAAAATATACTGCACATTGAGTAGAAGGGTACTAATGTTTCTAATTCCAATTCTAATTTATTTTAATAGTCTTAGACCAATTCTAAAGCTATTAAATTACTAGAAGTAACAAAATTTTATTTTATATCTTCTATGCATCCAATTGGCTCCTACATGTTATCAACAAATCCTCTCAGATAGTCAAACACACTCAAATAGAAAAATATCTCACATAATCAACTAAGATGTGGCCATAGTAAATAAACAAGGCCACAATGCACTCGTATCCACTCTAGTGAATCCCTATCCCAGTACATCACATAATCATGTGTTTGGCTACAACACAGTTCATAAACTTCCATCTAGTTTTACATTATAGATATACTCACATAGTCAACATAAGTTAAATCCAAGCTAAGTTTATTCATTTTATTATTTATAGCTTATTTCAAACTATGTATTTTAATATATTTTAGATTAGACTATGTATATTTTGTAATCTAAATTATTATTTTAATAGTTTATTATTTATTGCATTTCATTGGTAAATCAGAATAAACAATCATGAATATAAAATGTGTAATGAATTTTATTAATTTCATGAAGATAAAATGTGAAATGAATTCTATTAATTTCACGAAGACCAAATGTGTCTCATGTAGATCATTGTAATGAAAATGGGTTTTAAAAAAGAACTAATATAATTTTAAGACTTGTATGTACATAGGATTTTTGTATCTTAAAAATTTAGACATCTAATATTTATTAGAATGTTTAGTACAAATTGGTGACATTCAAAATCTTATGTATGTTAATTTAATTTATAGTTACAAGTTATTTAATCAAAGTTAAAATATCATTAATGGGAAAATGACATATTTTATGCCAACGAAAGTAAAATATCCACTTGAGATAGGACATAATAAATTAAAAATTTATAATTATATTTTCATGCACCCTTATTTGTGTTTTGGTATCAACTTACATTTATAATTTAATTGATCTGAGTTCAAATCCAAATGATAAAAAAATGGTTTAGGTTTTAGGGTTTAAAAACCATAAAAATTAAACCATTTTGGTGTGGAGTTAAATTTTCAAGTTAATTTATTCAAGTTCAAATCCCAAGTTAATGGAGAAATGGCACATATAATTCCAAGAAAGGTAAAACCTCCACTTAAAAGAATCTACAACAAATCTAAAATTTGCAAGTAATATTTTTATTCAATTCAATAATATATTTAGTTTAATTCATGTGTAATAAATTATGAGTAGTATCATTTATAATCAATTCATTGTATATCATGAAGATTAAATGTATAATTAATTCATGAAGATTAAAAGTGTAATGAGAATGGGTTTTAAATGAAAACCAATATAATGTTTAAGATTTTTTATATACAAAATATTTTTTTCTTAATAAAATCAAACATTTAATATTTGTAAAAAATGATTCTTAGAGAGTGTTTCAATAAAACAAACACACACACAAATTTGACATATATCATCTTGTAAAATTAATAATATTTAGTTTAAAATTACTTGAAGGCATTCAAAAATATCTTAAACAAACTAATTTTGATTGAAATTTGACATTGTAAAAAATATCTACATGCCTAATTTAAAAGACTAGTATTTTATTACAACATGTGTATGGACAAAGATATTAAGTATGAAAAACTATAGAATATCAATTGGTTAAGCTCACTCCTCAATAACACATGATATCCTTTTATGATCTTCTCTATCTAACTTCCACTTGATTCATGCCATACTTGTTTCATGTTAGGAAGATATAAGAGAATAGCAATAATGTGGTGGCTATATTGTAATATCTTGTTCTTTGGTTTATAATTAATAATTTTAAACCCACTTGGAAAAACTTTCACTTCTTTCAAATTTGTGCCCTATATCACAAATTAATCAGTAGGGAAAAATGTCACATCACTTATCCTTTATTTTTTTTAACTTGGTCCTTTGTTCTATATAGTGCAACAAGTAGTCATTAACATTTTCAAGGTTGTCTTTGACTATAATGACTACACAAACATATTTATGATAAAAATATATAAATTAACTTGTATTAGAATATAAAAAAGTAATACATGGTTAGCCTATATTAAAATCACATATACACACACTCATTTTAGCAAAATTTGGCTAACCTATGTTAACTAGTCCAAATATATGCTCATAATTAGATAATATGAAAGGAAGATATTTGAGGTTTTTATCTTGATATAATTCATAGGTATCATCCACAAATATTTGTATCATATACCATTACCCCAAATAACCACACCCTTGACTATTACAATTTTTATAATCACCTACCATGTAATCATAAAAAAAACAAGAATAAATTCCTTTTTTGTAGGGCCATTTATGATTAATGGTGTTCATCATTATATGCACAAACTAATTATTAGTTATCTTTTGACAACATGTGTTGATATGTTATAAATACATGTTCAAATATTTAACATATTAAAATTACATTATTACCTCCACTTAATAAAAATTAATGGAATACACTAAATACATTACATGCTTGTAATTTCCAAAAACACCATGTGCAGAGGTGAGTTCTTCCCAACTAGAGATACACCAATTCCAAATTTCATCATACATCATTCAATGACAGTGTGGTCATTGATAAACCAATATTCATTTTAGTTCATACTTTATTTATTTAGATCACTCTTGATGCAATTACTAACACCACCATACCCCACCTTCCCATGAACACTCTTAAAAAACTACACACAACAAGATTGTTAATAAATTGATTATATGGAAAAAGTGAAAAAAAAAATTGTGAAGATTTGAATTGTGTCGCACAACCTCTTGACCAAACATAGTGTTTCTCACAATTTACATGATGCTTATCAAGATCTTCAAAAAAAAAACTTAAAGTGATGTTTCACAAAGTTTATGTCATGGTATTTGTCATCACTAATGTAGAAATGATATTCCTTCTTGATTAGTGTTTGAAGATAACAACCAATAAACAACACACATGCAAAATGATAGTCACCTTCTCAATGTGATACTATTATGTTTGAAATTCCTCTCGATAATAAAATGAATAATATTTAGTAAAGTCAAAAATTGCCACAATCAATCCTAGGGGGATGTGATGTTTAATGTATTAAATGGATTTTATTTCCATTTTACATAGTGACAATGTTTTATATGAGAATTGATCAACTTACAAAAAAATTCCATGAAATTTGGAACATGGACCACATCCTCTATGAAGTCCATACTCATAGCATATTTACCTATTTTTGTCTCATAATTAATGTATCTAAACCTACATATAAACATGTATTCACCATTTGAATCATGTCGGTGTCTTAAATTCTTATTATATATTTAGTTAAATTTTCATGTCACAAACACATTTAATGCAAGGCATGAGACCAACCACATCGTCATTACACTTTTCACACATTATAGATGCTAGAAAGGCACTAATGCATTTATAGGGGAATTTTAGAACCCATTAACTAAAATTATATTTATATATATATATATATATATATATATATATATATATATATATATATATATATATATAATAATTATAATTTAAATTTATATAGAGCTATAAAAAAATTAGAACTCACTTCTTCTAATTCACCCCTTGAACTGTGTTAGTGTCTTCAATGCTTATTGGAAATTTAGTCAAATTTTCATGTGTAACAAACACCTTTAATGCAAGGCATGAGACCAACCACATTGTAATTACAATTTTCTCACATAATGTGAGAAAGGCAATGATGCATTTAGGGGGGAATTTTATATATCATAATTTTATTTTTTTTAACTTTCTATACACATGAAATAATCTTTTATGTAAATGCATGTATTAAACAATCTTTTGATATTTAATCTAATTTAATCAAAATAATGTTATAATTACATGAAATTTGATTTTTTTATATACCTGATAATGAATATCAAAGTCAACATTATTGTGACAACATATTTCAAGTACTTTATTCTGCTTCACATACCAAGGTTTAAAAATCTCAAACATTTGTTGCCAAATCTTAATATGCATATTTTCTACATAAAATTTGGCATACATATTATGTTGAATTATATAAATCTATTGTTTAACATGTTATTGATATTATTTAGGATTATTTATATTCTTAATGACACCCTTAAAATTTGAAGATACCCATGTATTACGATTTTAGTAATAAATAACTAACTTTCAGACATTCTCGGTAATTTTGTCAAATTGAGAATCCCTAAACTTTATTACGAAATCAAATTATACAATATTATCATCCATGACCTTTATCCTCTTTACATATTCAGTAATTATATTTCTAGAAACACCTAACACATTTGAAAAAGTGTTGACATGTCGATATTTTGAGTTTGTTTCACTTACATTTGAGGTCAACATCACTCTACATGAAATGTTTTCATTAACCACACAAGTTTTTTAGCCCACTAAATCTAACCCTTCATATACATTTCCTATTAATTATTTTTAAGGTGTTTGTATCTTCTTTTGTTCAAAATAAAATCCCAATACCTTTAGACCATCTTTCTTTGCATCATGATTTAAAAAATAAACTAGAAATTGAGCATGATTAATTACACTCAAACATTTAAATTATAATGCAATTATGTGGTTAAAATAAATATGAATTGTCTTTGAAGCTACCTCACATTTTGAAAATAATTTTATTATTTTTAAATATCCATATTTATTATATGTTTCACATTTTTCTTAGGAATTCATTTCCATATTTTCTTAATAAGATATACATGTAATTTAAGATACATTCCACATTGGTGGTCATTAGTGACATTGATATTGATAGACCTTTCTTATATATTATTGGTGAAATATTTCATATACATCCTCTTTAAGTCAACTTAGTTTTATTAGTAAATCCTATAGTTAGTGTAACATATTTATTATAAATGTAGAATAAGTTGAGGATGTGCAATTAATGCCATCTAACACTATATACCTTTTTTGGCCAATAATATATGTCTATACATGTGTCCAATAGGATAAGAAAAACAAATATTGACCTTTTTATTTATTATCGTATCCTTATTTTTATCATATATAAGGTGAATGACATGTTTAATATATTGTTATTCATTCAATTACTCTCTTCGCACCTCTCTCTTATGTGTTTTATGATTCAGCTCTTATTTGATTATGGGTAGATCAAATTACAATCTATATCTTCTTCAACCTATCAATATTGGTAGGTTATTTTATATCTTCTTCAATAACTATAAAAAAAATTATTAAATGACATGAAATGTAATTTATAAAACCTATTTTTTTAATAAAATGTATGCATAAGTCATGGTTTAATCATGGAAGTAACTCATGAATTAACAAATATCTTGTTGATAATACACAAAATAATAATGGATAAATCATGTATTATTTGAGAATATAATTTTTTCTTGAGTGTAAGGAATATACTTTACCTATTTGTCACTTGTACACATATCAAGGATTAAAAAAATGTATATAGAGATGAAGGTGAGAATATTTTTAAAGATATGCGTCCAACGGTAGATGATGCCAAAAATTAAGGTGATAAGATAAATATACAGCTTAAAAAAACATTAAAAGGAGCCCCAATGGATTATATTTGAAAACAAATTATAAATATGAACACGTTAGAGAATAATTTTTGCACATGTCAAGGGAGATTGGATATATATAGGTCTATCTATGTGTTAATT